>DWJZ01009059.1:0-10942 GCA_018249125.1 Asbolis capucinus
AACTTGCAGTGTGTGTTTGAATATTAGTATATTTGTTTGTTACAGGTCATATCTTGCAAGCTTCATTAAACACTGAGCTGACATTTTGCATAAAGTTTTCATCCTGATGAGAATTCATTTTTATGACCAGCATAACCTGACACCACGATCAGGATTGGCTCCAGACAAGGGAATTCCTCAACGGTTAACTATACAGTAATGAAATACTTATATGTTTCTCCGTATAAGGGCACTGTAAATAAAGCTTGCGTTTTTAAATATTTTTGATAAAATTTGTTCAGTCTATCTCTCCAAATTTTATTGTGAATTCTCATCAAAATCAGCCCAGCATAACAGAGTTACTCTCGCATTAAGCGTTATCGTCACTTGACGATACACTGTAATTTTGCAGCAATCTTACCCATCGTTACCACTAGACCAAATGATGATCCGATCGGAGCAAAAACGCATTATATCCGAGAAAGTTGTCAAAGTGCGGGCAATGCGAGATTATCGTGAAAACAATCGGACATCCAACAATGGGCGCAGTCACTAACTTATCGACTGTAGGTAAATCCATCGGTCGAAAGAACCGTTCCTCTTCGTTCTATTTAATTAGGCCCTCCTAAAATCGTGAAACGGCCATCGGCGCTCACAAAAGATAAATTTGTTGTATCTATCGATTACGTTGGAGATTTCTTTTCGGCTAACAAAGCGTTTTCGTATCAAATCACACAATTAGAAGTGATCGTTTGTATGGCCGTCGGTCGCTTTGTCGGCGTGCTTGTCATTGCGACAGTTCCGTTCCCCTCGGTGCTGGTGAGTCGCTCCAGCTGACAGCGCGTCATATTTTTACAAGATTTTTATTTGCAGTTTGCAAGGTTGCTTTGCATCTTCAGATCAAATAAGCACCACTTTCTCTGGGACTACGATGCTGAAATTTTGCGTACTTCTCGAGTTCAGATCACAATATTTTTTTTGCGTATGCCTGATATGACATTATGCTCAGAATTGACTCCCATGATTCCTTTGGAACTCTGCAAAGATTTATTTAAATTTTATAAAAACTTGTTTTTTTTAAATTTCTATCGACAACTTAGTTACTACTAAAGGCGAGTGCCCGCAATAAATTTCCATATAGCAAGAGCCGTAAACAGATACTTGAAAGGATAGAAATATATTTAACTAGAAACTGATCTCGCTTCGCTTCGGAAAAACCAGTTACCAGAAAACTTGTACAGATTTATTTGTACATATGGATGTCCTTTATAAACCTGTAGTATATCACTTTGCTCTATTGTCAATCATTTCCGCAGCGTTCGCAATATAAGGTTTTTTGGTACTTTTTTCACACGTCGGGTTACATTGTCAAAATTTTCACGCGGATCCTTATTTTTCTTGTATTAAATATAGCCTATGTTCATCAAGGATAATGTAGGATTCTAATAGTAAAAGAATTCTTTAAATCTGTCCAGTAATTTCGGGGCCTTTTCATCTCAAAGAAAAAAACAATGTAATCTCTTCTCTTTATAATATTAGTGTAGTAGTAGTTTGTTATGTTAATACACAAAATATGAAATCTAAGCATAGTTAAACATTAATTTTTTAAAACACAAACATCACTTGCAGGATCGACGCTGACTTATAGTTTCATAATTATCATCAAAGTATACGAATGAACCCACAAGAAGTCCCAAGTGGAACAACAGTTGTTGTCATCATCGCAAGCTCGGCTGTCCGGGCCGGAGTGATCGCCGACCATCGACCATCGACCGTCCATCGTGACGCGCGTTTCTGACCGTTTGTTAAACTGAACCAAACAATCTGACAAACTCGACACAAATAATACCCAACCCTGTATAGCGGCATTCAGTTCCGACTTTTGTATTCTTTACAACTTAATTATTAGTTATAACGGTGTAACTGTTGACTTTTCTGAGCTTTTATTCACAACTAGCTTTTTCCCGCGACTACGTCCGCGTGACACGCCACCCTCTCTTCATCCCTCACCCCTTCTTCATCCCACTGACACTCCTATTACCTCTAGAGCACTAATACAGTGTTATGTTTCTATCTTCGATAATGAAGGTATTCCATATAAACGTTCATCCCCTATTTCAATCCCTTCCACTCATATTTCACGAAAAAAGTAGTCTATCTTTTTCTTCAACTTCTATTCTACCTTTGTCACATGTTTCATCAAAATCGGTTAAGTAATTAAGGCGTGAAAAGGTAACAGACAAACTTTCTCATTTTTAATATAGCTTTAAGTTGAAAACTGTGCAAAATAAGTTTATTTTAAAAGGGTCAGGACATTTCAAACAGTCACAAATATTTTTACGAAAAAGCTAAATTACCACAAGGATTGAAATAGGGGATACGAAGCTTAAAAAATTAATAGGGCGTTTAAGAGACAAGAATGAATGGAGCTAATGATCCTAGCTCGAAACAGATTTATAATTCCAACTGAAAGATAAGTTCGATAGGTGCGATAACAAAGATAGGTGCTACATACCGGTATTATACGACAATTTAGATATCTCTGATCGGTTATCTAACGATGGGTTACAGATATTAGGGATGTGTTCACCCCAGAACTGAAAACATTAAAATATTCCAACTTCAATTATATGTCTGTGAAAATAGGTAAAGATGATTTTGATTTAATTTAAAATACACTTTAAATTTTGTACGTATGAATAACATTTTTTGGAAACTATAAAACTAGCGTTATTATATATGTGAGCACACTCAACAAAGGGCATCAGAAACTTCGAAAGTCAAGGTCAAGAAAGAACTCTCTCCCCAGCCGGAGCACGACAATTTGTTTGGCGGCTGACTTGAGGCGTAGGAAGTGGAGCCTTCAACAGAAGAGTGAATAGGTATTTACCAAGTTAGTGCACCCAACATCTTAGACATCATCACCTCTTACCATCAGATGGGATCGATGTCAAACATTAACTTATTTTAGGTACAAAAATTAGTAGCCAGAGCTGTTAATTACAATTTACAGACAACGATTGCAATAATAACTCAAACCAACCCGACGCGCCAGGTGCGAGCGCAGCCGGGGGCGCGGCTAGGTCGCCGGAGCGCCACGTGGTGTCTCCGTAGCATGACTTGCCAATTGGGAGCCCTGTTGAACGTTAGGGGGACTACGCGATGGGACGTGCTCGAGATCTTACAAGGACTATAAAAATATGCTAGTGATATTAAATTTGACCTTGGTTGATATTAAATATGAGTTGATATTAAATATGACTGAAACGTTCATAATACTGAATTGTTATGTTATTTCATGAATTTTTAGTAACAGTTTTATATCAAATAGGAACGTGACATTGTTGTCTCCTGTTAAGAATATATATATTTTCAGTTTACTACATACATACTGCGAAACTCTCCCATTTTTATTTAATACAAATTTATTGAGTATATGTTCAGACTAGCAAAATATATATGATACAAATTACTAATGCAGGTTTCACTAGTGATGGGAATTTTAATTATGCTAATTAAAACCTACCTTCTCAGACATCGAATAATTTTATTAGAAACCAATAGCGTATACCAACCGAAAGTTAATCACCAATAGATTTTGCTAATCATTGTTTTTATAATGAATAATCAATTTCACATTTAATTGAAGACTCATCCCGGCACGCCGCAATCATGGCCACCCGACGTATCAAACAGCGCGGCTAAGTGACGATGATCGACAAAAAGCGATGAAGTGCGATTTTATTAACACGAGCTTTCATCAGAGAAAAATAACATTGGGAGGGTAACAAATGATGTTGTTTGGAGAAGGGAAGGTGGAAAATGGACCCTTACAGAAAGATGTATTGCTCCTTCATCCATTCTCAAGGCTGGGAGACTGGGAACCATTGACGAGAGGTGACGACGCCGTTTGCTTTGACGATCGCACGATTTATACTGGCTTCCAGATGGTTTTAGATCAACGACTGTAACGCCATCTATAGTCAGGATTTCGCATCTTATATCTTGTAAACTAATGATGTGTCAAAATAATAATAAGATTACGCATTACGTTTTTTATTTAGTTATTTATATAAATCTTTTATTGTTATAAGATGTAGTTATCACTAGATATATTAATGTTTTAAGCGTATAATGCGGTAGTTTTGTCTCCTAAACTAACCATAACATTGTCATCCTGTCAATGTCATGTGTTTACCAGTTTTGTAATTTTTTTACCTACAAAAAGAAAATGCTTGAAATAGATCTTCCCTGATGGTAAGTGGCGATGATGTCTAAGGTTTTGGGCGCACTTACTTACCTAAATTATCTATAGTTAGTTAGATATTAAAATGTGTTGATTGTTTAGTGACCTAGTATAACAAGTTATAAACGTGACGTGACATGGTAAACGAAACACAAAAATGAACTAGATACAAAGTAGACAGACTAATGTATTAGTGTCAAGTGTCATCCAGTTGTCATCTGTCAATCTGTCAAAAGTTTCTCATCCCCACCGAAGTTCAGCCGGGACCATGATCCATGCAACTGGGTTGAAATATCGGCGCAAAAAACATCTATCGTGAGTACCCGTAACACAGCATAAAGTTATCAGCTATATACAATAAATAGGAGAGGAAACATACCATTGAAAGCACCTCAGCTTAACATTAGAAGGTAAGAGGCAGAACAGAAATACATGCATATCTTTATTACACCCAGACACGACAAACGTTGCTGGATATCACAGAAAAGTTTAGTATCCCACGAGCTCCGGCTTACTAGATTTACTAACCACTAGACCAACAGGCCAGTGCATCGTGAAAAGTAAGACGATGGTGTGAAAGAGGCCGAAATAAATGAAATTGTGTCATTTGAAAATAACTACTGTGAATGATGTGATAACATTTTAATATGTTATAACCGCTATGTATGTTATAACGGCGGGCATTCATTCCTTCGTCGTACACACTGCCGATACATACGTCGCGTTTCGCCACGTCCTTTTTTTATCCATACTGCAAAGGAATGGAATGGAATAAGTTGCCGCGTCAGTATTTCCGTATGATTATAATGTAAATGTCATCAAGTCAAGAGTGAATAGGCTTTTACTAAGTTAGTGCGCTTCACCATCAGAGATTACGTCGCCACAAAAAAAAACAGTTATAACTTTCGATGATTCTCCGACTGACAGCTGACCAGCTTTCGCATGACGTGTCATTTCAAAATCCTGTCATCAATACACCCAATCAAACTCGGACCAGAGATAATTAAAAATCGTAATCAAGGAACGTGTCTCCTCATCACGCCGTTGATGCGAGGACGCGTGGAATGTGCTGGGTCATGGTGCTCCACGGGGCACCCTCGTCGCGGCTTCGGTCCCCAACAGATGTTACCAACCCTCGCGTTCAAACTGCTGTAATGGATACTTGACGGAGTTATTGTTCGGTGAAGTGTTTGTTACCGGTACTTGGGAGTTTTTTGTTGATATATTGACTCGGTTACTCTTGAGAACCACTGACTACGACTATTACTCATAATCACGGCTAAATAACTGACTATACAAAATATTATTGACTAGTATATACTAAAATTATAAAGAGGAAATATTTGATTGTGTGTTTGTTTGAGGAAAATAGGGTACCGAAACTACTGGGCCGATATGAAAAATTATTTAACAGGCCAGTTAGTCTAGTGGTTAGTGAACTTGACTACTACACTGGATTCGTGGGTTCGATTCCCACCCAGGATAAACTTTTCTGTGATGAGTAGGAATGTTTGTTCTGTGTGTCTGGGTGTGTAATAGAAATATCTACTGAAGTATGTATTTAAAAGTATATATGTATGTATGTTTATCAGTTATCTAATCACCACAGTACAAGCTAACGTTTAGTTTGGGTTCAGATGACCGTGTGTGAGTTGGCCAAAGATATTTATTTATATTTGTAACTGATTCTCAAGTCCCCAGCTGGAATACGAAATGTTTGGCGTCTGATTCAAGTAAACAAGAGAGTGGCTAGAGCCAGCTAGTAGAGAGAGCTAGTCAGAAGGGCTTCACAAAAAGATAATTATACTTCCTCCAAGCCCTACCACCGAGCAGCTGATTTCTGTACGCCTTTTCCCAACACCCTGGTAGGCCAACATGGGATTGGGTTTGTATTCTAAGTCGCTCAAATACGGCATAATTTCTTTATCTGGCAACACGAAAAGAGCTAGGGGATGAAAAGCCACTCTCTAATGTTCCAATCTTTCTCTTTCGATACACAAACAGTTGGGTAAATGGTAACAGTTTAGGAACACCAGCGAAAATAAAGAAATTGTCGGGATAGGAGAATCAGGAGACATTTCGTAGCATTCTGATAGGTATTTCAACGAGCAACGAGCTGGGTACAGCAATGTTAACTTAACCTTTTGTTCTTTAAGAGTATTGTCAGTAAGTTATTAAACTGGATGATATTTAGATCAGTGAACTCAAAAGGAAGGGACCAAGCCATAGCTTGTCCGTCCATAGACGGAGGCGTTAGGTTTCTTTTTTTTACTTTCTATAAATTAGTGCTTGACCACTATCGCGCTTGGTGGTAGGCAGCGATGTAGTCTTAGATAGTAAGCGCATTAAGTAACAGCCTATTCACTCTTGACTCGAAGGCACTTACATTGTAATGGAACGTAAACACTGATGTCACTGACGCTCGCAACTTAGGTGACCCAATCTAATAGTCCAGGTGTACCTGGACATAAAATGATTTTAAGGAATCTTATCGAGATTGTCTTATCTACATCTTACTTGTCAATCCCATCAGCTGGTCGCCCAGAGCCGAGGAAGCCGCAGTAGCATCCATAGCCTTTGTACGCGATGGGGTCACAGCCGGTGGCACAGGTTAGCATGTTGTAGAGATGTACCACGCCACGCTTACCACGACTGTCTCTGTTCGTGTATTGCTCTGGTGTAATTTCTCTGGAAATTAAAAATAAAGGTAATGATTTTATTGCTATTATTATCGTCTAATATTAGGTGAATGCTTCACTTGTGGATGTCTTCCTACAATCTTTCTAAAACAGATTACAGGATACCTGTATCGGGGTTGCGGGCAGCTAGAGTGGTAGCTGTAACCACCCAAAGCAAACAAGAAGGACGTCGGTATGTGTGGCCGCATACCGTCGTAAATTGGGTAGACCAGGTGGCGGGACTTTTAGTTCCTCTTGGAAGGAGTCCAGCATTGAGCATCGCGTTAGGAGGACTCCGGTAGCGTGCCATTGGAGATCCCGGAGTCCTCTACGTAGCGCTGAGGAAGGCCACCGTTGGGTTTTAGTGCGATAAAATCCCACATAACCCTGTGTCGCTCCCACGGCACCGGGTACCTTTTGAAGGTTTCCACCTCGATACATAAAAAGAGGTTACCTTTTTCAGTAGATAATAATTTAAGAATTTATTGGCAACCCAAAAATATACAAATAAAATCTGAATCCTATTTTCATGTAGAACAAAATATCCAGTTCCGCACAAAAATTACCTTAGCCATAAATAACTTCAAAACATTTTGAGTTAAAATCATGGTACATCAAGCATTCTTTTAGTTCACCAGGGCATATGTCAGGCAAGGAAGAGCTGATGTTTTAAAAATGTCATGTGGGTTACGTTTGAATTGTACATAATGCAGGGGTGAAAAACCTTTTCAATTAAAGGGCCAATTTTAAAATTATATTTTTGCTAGATGGCCACACATAGTTTAGCATTATTTATACCTAGTCAGATCTGCTTCACAATTTAGAGTTACTATGAACAGTTTTTGTACATTTGCTCATGGATGGACGTTTAGTACATCTTCACGCAAAAAGCACTAAACGGATTGAAATTTGACACAGTGATGGTGATATAGTCTGGAATGATACATAGACTACTTTTTATAAAAATACTACGCAAGCAAAGTCGCGGTCCAACACTAGTAGAATAAAGTCAAATCGTTTATTCTATATAGGTTGTCTCCGCAGGCAGGTCCTCAAGGAATGTTTGAAAATTAAATGTAGTCCCTGTGCTTAGAGCGTATATTACGACGATTTAATTTGTACAAGCGGAATGTTGAAGGTTAGCGGATGGAGCGAGAAGTGAAACTATACAGTTCAAAATTTAAAACTATAAATTTTTTTCCTATTCAAATTTGCACCAATCAGACGCGATTTCCGCGGCAGCTTTGCCACAGACTGGCGTAAAAAACATAGAAGCGTAATTAGAAGATGCTGCCGCGGACGCGTTGCGTTTGGCCGAAACAAAGTATTTTCAATACACTTATGAACGTAATTTTTTTAGAATCTACGTTTCGGAAAGGTGCCATAATAAAGAGGAGAGGAAACGGCGAAAGCAACTCTTCACCACATCTTTTTAAAATACATACAATAATAATGCAATGAGTATAAATTTATTAAAACACACTTGAGACAAGACAATCAAGTATTGGAATATGAACAGAAATAAATAAGAATAGGCAGGCTTAAATATTAAAGAAAAACTGTACCTAATTCCTTTTAAATAGTCGGCCTCTGGTATGGACAATCTGAAGGGATTTCTAGCGAAACCAACCAGGAGTTGATCTTTCATTACAATTTCATCTCTATACCTCCCCACTTCACTCACTTTGGTGTCAGCGAGGCTTTCATTGACTCGATTGTTTCTATAACTAAAGCTGGTTCTGACTGGTGCGTGTGACCTGAGAAAAGGCGTCAACTGAGCGTAGGACGTACTGTTGTATATGTGTTCGTAGGTCAGTGGAGTTCTTCTTGACCAATCTGAAAGGAAATGTATGATTAATTTAGTTTTTAATTTTTTTCTTTCTTTTTTAAATTTACTAATGTTTTAAATGTGAAAGTTTGTGGGAATGTTTGGATTATTACGCGATTATCGCGAAGGTCCTGAGTTCATATCATTCGGGTGCACTTCTAATTTTCGAAGTTATGTTCGTATTAGAAAACATCGTGAGGAAATCTGCACACCTAAGAGTTCTGCATAAAGTTATCGAAGGTGTATGAAGTCCACGAATCTGCACTTGTCAGCGTGGTGAACTAATGCCTGTAACCACCCACATGAGTGGAGACCCGACCCCAGTAGTGGGACAGTTATGGGTTACAATGATGATGAACCCTAAACAGATTAAGATGAAGTTTTGCACACAGATAGACCACATCCAGGAAATGAAAATAGGATAGGTTTTATCCCGATAGTTGGTTCCCCTGGGACGATTCGCACGCAAATATGTTTGGACGTTTGAGTTCCAGTACGTCTGGACAGCCTCGGCTATTTTTTTTTCAACACATGACGCGGGCGAAGTCACGGGCAGAAACTAGTCATTCATAATTCTTTGTTGCATCAAATATGGCACATAATATACTGTGGTAACAAGCAAATGTATTGAGAACATCGTATTTGGCTCTATACAGCTTTCAAAGTCGTCAGTGTTGCGTCTTAACATGTAGTATTTATCATAGTAAATTTTCTACGCAGATAATAAAATAGAAACAGGTTGTTAATATTTAGAATTGCTTAAAAGCAATTTTTTTAATGGCCACAGTTAGGGAAACATTTTTTAGTATTCTTTACCAGTACGAACGTCTCGCTTTGCGTTTAAAAAAGTTTAAGTTACCGCGTTAAAAGTTTAAGTTACCGTTACATACCGCGAGGGACTGGAATAAGCTCCCCGCGTCAGTGTTTCTGTTCCATTATAATGTTCAAATTAAGAGTGAATATGCTTTTGTTAAATTAGCGCGCATTACTAACTAGACTACATCGCCGCTTATCATTTGGCGGGATTGTGGTCAAGAACTAATTTATTGAAAAAAAAATGTTTAGTGTTAAACGAATGATTCGAACATCAATGTATTACCAAAGTTAAGTTATGTTATCTGTTGCATCGATACTATTACCTACTAGTTCCCGCACGCGAGTTTACCTACGTGGTAGGTACGTCGATAGAAAGTAGCCTATGTAATATTCCAGATTATAAGCTATCTCTGTGCCAAATTTCATTTCGATCTTCTCAGTAGTTTTTGCGTGAAGGAGTCACAAACATCCATGATCACAATCTTTCGCATTAAATATATATATATATATATATAAATATATCACTTTGGACAACTCACAAATGTCCATTTGGCCCTAAACTAAGCATTAGCTTGTACGATGGTGATCAGACAACCGATAGACATACATATATATTTTCAAATACATACTTATATATATTTACACACAGACACATAGAACAAATATTACTGCTCATCACAGAAAAGTTTGAAGCTTGGGTGGGATACTCCCGAAGTTCAGTGCAAGAGTCAAGTAAACTAACCACAAGAACAACCAGCCTGACGATATGTTTTTCTCTTCCATTCTTCCTTTTCAACCGTTAACTCCGTTAGCTGTATCTGAATGGAGTTTAATACAAAAAACGTTATCAAAAAAAATCGATAAAAATCTAATACGAGCCATTATGATGATACTGCAAGAGACATTAAAAAATCAACATTTTTCACGCACTAAATATTCTCAAACAATCGCAGCTAATAAAATGGACAATGGAATTGCGTGGGTTACTGTATCAATAGGCAACACGGGCCGGCGAACTATGAAATAGGCACAAATTATACTCTTGGTACAGTTTTTAACGTGTACATAAATAACTTGATTTAGGCCTTGAATAAAATTTACATGTACTTGTATTTTTAATGGATCAATAATACAATTAGATTTCGGTTTAACGACAAAAATGTGTCTCGACACAAATTAGCTCACTTGAAATGCTGGTGTTTTGTTTAGTTCCCTTCGAACTGCTAACTTAGCTCAACTAGGTACAATGTGCGTAAAGTATTTCTTATTTACATGGTAATTATATGAAAATGTATGAGACTATATAAATAATATCTTATAATATATTTGGACAACTCACACACGGCCATCTGACCCCAAACTAAGCGTTAGCTTGTACTATGGTGATCAGATAAC
>DWJZ01009060.1:0-10941 GCA_018249125.1 Asbolis capucinus
TCATCACAGAAAAGATTGACCTGGATGAGAATCGAACCCACAACCTGCGGTATAGCATTAACCACTAGACTAACCGTCCTGTTAAAGGCAGTCAAACAGTCGGTTGGATAGTCAGACGGATAGACAGACAGACTTATTCATTTATAACATTAGTAAGGAAGTATAGAAACCCTACATTAATACAAAAACAAACAAAATATTTAATACGGTATAACTGGAATTTAGCCTTCGACAACATCCGAGATTGATCCCATATAATGCGTTCATACATCATCCGATACGCAATTTGTTATAATCCACTCGAGATGATTAAATGCCTTAAAGTGTAATAAATATCCGTGTTTCATACCGACTTTTACTGGCTTATCTTGGGTTCCGTATATTACGAATAAAACACAGAGAAATAGACCTACAGACAGACCGATTAACCGGCCGATTCTCGTTTCAAAAGTCGTAGTGATATCGCAGCGACTTAATCGTTGAATCACATTTAGTATTTATATTCGTAAATCGGCTTTCAACTCCAACTCAACGTAGCGTACATACCAACCCATTTATAGCGCATTTCTCAGCACGGGACTTTTATTACAATTGATGGTTGATGGTGGCTTTATTAATGAGCACAGGTCTCTTCACATACTGTGGTGGCCTAGAGTATACACGCTACACCAATGCAGATTGGTGGAGTTTAGTGGCCACCTCAATGTTAAAGTTTTTAGGCCACCAAAATGCCTCCAGAATAGCTTAACGATTCATATCTATTATTATTATTAACTGAGATCTGTGACTTTACGTCTGAAGCACGAAAGTGCTCATGATTTATTTGCAACTAGCGGTCACCCATCCTCCTACCGACCGCGCCCGCTGTTGCTTAACTTTTTAACTTAACTTTACAATCGAAACAGTTCAGGCTATGATGGCTTCTGTGTTGATTACAAGTTAAAATACAGTCAAAGATCAACATTTTCTTACACCCACATAGTGCTACATTCGTATTTTATTCGCTAAATGCTCCCTACACATGTTATATTACTTTATTTGACGTGACACTGAAATAAATCTTGCCCGGAGCCTATTTTACCATAATGTCACAATATTTTGTTCATTGGACCCATGTCACAAATAGGCATAAAATGACGGGAAGCAGGCAACAAAAACAGTTCAGAGATACTCGTATATAAGAACCCATCCTGATATGACGTACAGTAATAATTATGTTTTTGGAATTTACAACAAAATTCTGTAATCATCCTACTGATATTATAAATGCGAAAGTTTGTGAGGACGGATGGAATTTCGTTACACTTTCACGCAAAAACTATAAGACCGATCTAGATGAAATTTGGCATACAGATAAATAATAGTCCGGAATAACACAGGCTACTTTTTAGCAACGTAGCTACCACGCGGGAGGAAAGTAATTCTGTAATCATTTTACTATAATATTATAAATGTGAAAGTTTATGAGTATGGATGTATGCTCGTTGCTCTTTCACGCAAAAACTAATAATGGATCTGGATGAAATTTAGGACAGGGATAGATTATAGTCTGGAATAACATACAGACCGCTTTTAACAAAGACCTGGTAAAGGCTGACGAGTTATCTGCCCGCTTCAGCTCCGATACGTTGATGGTCCAAGTGCCAGGGATTTGGGATTCCCCAGAAGATGGAGTGAATTGTCTATTATAACTAATTAAACACAAAGGAATATTAAAAAGAATAGAATGGGGGGATTAATACTTATGTATGTGTTCCGTAGCGTGACCTCCGACTCCACGCACACAGCGCGTGACAGGTGATAACGACACCAGGGTATCGCTGCAGCCAATAAAACTATCACTTTCGCTAAAGACGATAGACAATAATGTTAATGACACAACAGACGTATGACACTTACAGACATTATAGGAGTTTAACGGCTACACACGTTTGTGCTTCAATCCGAAATGATGAGGTATAACACACTCTGAAAACCTGCGGTGCAGTTTGACAGAATTTCCATACTATTTTATTCATATAATATATACTAGTTTTTGTTGTCTCGTGGCTTAGGTAGGCACCCCTGACATTTGTAAAATTGTACGTGAAATAAATATTTATTTCTTTCTTTTCGAATTGGACGTTTGTACGAATGAAAATCGCTTTGGCGTAGTGTGTGTCGTTCGCAGCCTTCAATTTGTTGATATTTCGGTCGAAAGCTTCGACATTTTCATCTTGCTTTTTACACCGTACGTATAAAAAATTTCTTTGTGTAAAATTGATTTATATTTTAGTTATTATTCGGCAATTAAAACACAAAAGAAAATTTAATTTGATATGTGATTAATGGTCACAATTTTTTTAAGCACGTAACGACCTTAGTTACGTTTGTTGTAATATATAGTTTTTAAAACATATCGAATACCTTCGGTCTGTATAAAAAGTTCTCGACACTTCATTTATCTCTATCAAACCATATTGGAGCAGCGTGGAGTATGCTCCAGGCGTCTTCCGTATGACACCCATACTTGATCCTAGTGTTGAGGTCAAGTGGGCAAAGTTGCTGGAAGAAGACCTATACTTCTACCACGATTAGAAAATAATTTTTGACATACTAATTCAAAGTGACCGACACACTAACTTGATAATTTTGTGTGGTATTCTTTTCGAATCGTAGCCGAGGTACACAGGATTTTTAAACTAACAGCGTCGCGGACACAAATCTTTTTAAAGCAAACCACGACCCATGCAACTGGGCTGAAATGTTGGTCATAATAAACAGATCGTGAGTATCCATTTGCATTTAAAATATATAGTCATTTACCAAATGTTCTGACACCGAAAACGGTATGACAGAATGCTCAAAGAAAGAAGTCGTACTGCTTAGTAAAAGAAGTGGACCTTCAATTGGTTCAACAGAATTCCTCTGTCAGGAACAAGAAAACCTTAAAAGACATGAGTGTGAAGTTCTCACATTTACAGAAATAATTAAATGAAAGTTTCCTAACGAATGGGATGCTTTGAATGCCAATCTTCCTAACTATTTACCTTTTGAACCGCTTATTGAAAAACTTTTAGACATATTGCCTCGCAACGAGGTATTTTGACTTTTCCCTCTGAATTTACGGGTGCCTAATTAAAAACTGAATCCGATACCGGAAACTGGTTGTACTTCCGGGTACATTACAGATATATAATACTACTAGTTTTGTTCCGTGATTAATTCCGCGTGGTATACCTCTCTCTTCAACCTTTCTCCCTCTTCATCCGTCTCTTCTATTTCAATACCCTTCCGGGCATATTTCGCGAACAAAGGTAGACTATTACAAAATATAAACATATCACAATAAAGAAATATAAAAATATAGACAAAAACATATCTATTACATAAATATTTTTAATAACAATTAAAATAAAATTATGTAATATAAAAAAAAATACTTCAAAGATTATATACCCACTAGAAATGGCCCTTGTTTCGCTTCGAAAGAAGAGTTTAAGAGTCCAGTGGTTCCAGAGTTGCCATACTAATTTTAACCTATTATCCCACAGGAACAAAACAGTTTTCTGGAATAAAAACTATCCTCTAACCATTGTTCTTAAACATACATATAAGCTCGGGCTAAATTTCTTCTAAATTGGTCTATTGGTTTCGGAGTTGCCATACTAATTTAAACCTGTTATTCTATGGGAACTAAGGCGTTTCCTGGGATAAAACATATCCTGTAACCATTCTCGGATTTTAAACTATGATTATGCCAAGTTTCATCTAAATCTGTCTAGTGGTTTTTGTGTGAAGCTCGATCAGACAAACAATAAATCCAAAAAAATGGCTTTTCTTTTGTTCTGTTTGCTCTTTACATTGATAACAAAGCCATCCAGCACCCATATATTCAAAAAATACTTGATGTACAGAATTGGCCCTGTTACAATTTTATTATTAGTACAGATTAGGGGTGAACAAAAAGCGGCCAGTGGGCCGCATGTGCATTTTAAATTAGATTTTTATGCTTAGAAGTTGAAGCACCTTGTCAAAATATAAAATATTATAGCAAAAAAAAATATTATGATACAAAAATTGTGCAGATGTATATAGTAACTGTAAAACGTAAAGTAGATTTGGTTAAGAATAAGTAATGCTAACTATGCGCGGTCCTCTAGCAAAAATTATATTTAAAATTGTCCCTTTAATTCGAAAGGTTGCTAACCCCTTGTATAGATTACAGCTAATTTGTTCAAGCAATATTCTTTTGTCCTACAACGAACTCCATCCAATTACTACTTTAAAAATGTTAGTACCCATAATTTGTCTAAACATGACATTTGAATCAAAATAAGTGCTTATAATATGTTTGGGCTAATAAAAACGGTCGTTAAACATTTTTACATCCAGTTGCGCGCATTTATATGATAAATTACACCTATTAAACAAAAGTCATTGCTACTAGTTAGCCAGGAATATTTTTTACGTAAAATCACAGTATTGCAATTGAATGAAATTTTTTTGAAATGGGAATTTGTGGCAACTATGTTAAAAATGCTATACATATATAATAGCTATGTATTTTTTGTACATCGCTGTGAAGTTTCATTATAAAAATTATCGTTAAGTCGTTATAAAAATTAATTCCCATAATTTATGCCAATTAGGCTTATTTAAATTGGACCCTAACATACGCTAATAAACAGTGGAAGCGAAACAGTGGAATTGGAACTTTTTTTTATAATTATTTATAGCCTTTACCTAAAGCTAGGTCATAAAAAGGGCAAGTTTAACGCCCATCCTTACCAGCTTAATGAGTACAATAAATATTTTAAAAATCAATTATATTTTATGATACTGTAAACATATAAACAAAATCATATATAATGTTGTATACGTGAAGCAGAAACATCGTAACCTTTTCTACGAACGTTACGCGGAGGAAGAATATTTGGTACCCAGTTAAAGTTTCCATGGACAAGGAGTAAAAAACTCAACCGTTTATATAAAAATAAATTAATTATACATTAAATTATAAAATGTAAACATTACACGGTGTGGGAATAATAAAAACATTACACATGTATACATTACACATGTGTATTTCTTTTGAATCCTAGAAAACACAAGGCTTTTCTTCAAATATTTATTCTGGTCAATACAATGTTCACTTTGCGGCATTTATTTCGAAAAAAAATCCCATTCCACCGCTCCAGAAAGTATTAATACCGTCATGCACCTCCAATACCCAAGTAACGTAACCCAAGACTTCTCTCTCCGGCAACTTCCGTCGTAATAATTGAATAGCATTTTAATTATTATTTCCTGTTCACATTACTTCGTATCGAATTGCAAAAAAAATATATGAAAAGTGTAACAAAAAAAAACTGACGTTTGTCAATGTCACTGATAATTTACTTTTAAACTGAAATACGATTAAATTTCATCTATCGTTGGGATCTCTAGCACTAGATAAATAGGTAACTAACGAAAGGATGTCACCCTCAGTTGAGAGGTTAAATTAAGGGGTTGGAGCTGTTTTGTACTAAAATTGTAGACTTAGGCACCTGTATAAGTAAAAGCAAAGCTTTTGTATTTTTTCCTAATTTAAATGTATATAAGAGTGCTGAGCAAATTCACAATGGAGCAAAATTGTTTTTCCGGCGAATTATGAACGAAATTGTCGCTAAGCTAACAATCCCTTTGCTTTTCAGATTCATAATGGTTATTGCTAAATTAATTATTATTTCTGTTCGTTATTTTACAAACGTTTTAATCAGAATTTAAAAGGTTAAAATTTCATTTTAATATAGCTTACTTTTTTACTTTTCTATTCAAAACGAATCTAAAATTTGTTGTCCATACTCTATATATATTATTATACAGAGAGAAGATTTGATTGTTTATTTGATTAGAATAGGCTTCGAACAACTTGAAATCTTTTATCATCGTACATTCCTCCTAATGAACATAGGCTATAAAATATTAAGTATTTTCAAAAAGTCTTGGGATCCGTGTGAAAACTTCGGTAATGTTGGCCAAAGTATGAAAAAATCTTTATATCGCGGTCGTTGCGGAAACTATTCAAATAGAGCGATACTACAGTTTTATAGATACATACATATGTATCTAATAGAAATAAGCCCCCGACACCATATGTCTAACCGTTATAGTTATGTCACAAATACTACTTTTTTCTGGCAACTGGCTCTTTCGATGTGGGGACAGGGCAATTTCTAGTTTTGTACAAAAGAAGCTAGTAAGATCACCTGCGCAAAATAGCTTCTCTGTTTCGGAGGGCACTTAAATTCGCCAGTTCCGGTTATTGTCGTTTGATAGTTGTTGTTAAGTCATGTCGGAAGAATTGGACAGCAAAAACTTCTGACAGGTAGGTTCTCGTAGGCCACTTATCCGCACTAGAGCAGCGTGATTAATGCTCCAGGCCTTTTCGGAATAAGACGAGATCCGTGATCAGTAACCTCTCCACCAATCAACACTGCAGCAGCTCTGAACCTCAGTTAGGTACAAAAAGAGATCAGTCCTCATTAGTGGGCCAGTAACGGGTTGAGGCCAAGCAGTAAGATGTAATTCGGCAAGGCTGGGCAACGGACGCACCGAGCCTGTGATTTATGTCAAAGGCGTGTCAGATTTGTGACGCCCACTCCATCGCTCGCGAATGTCTGTTTGGAGTAGGCATTGTAATGTGAAGTGTTCATATCCCCGCGGCTTGCTTCGATTGCAAGCGATCGAGAAAGTTATGCAACAGCGGGCGACTTACGGGTTATGGGTGGTTAGTTGCAAAAAAATCTTGAGCGCTTCCGTGCTTTGCAGGACAAAGCAGTAAAGTCCTCGGTGCTGGTTGTTATCATTAGATAGCTTTCGTTAAGCCATGAATAGGCCTACGAATGACATAATCTTCCGACGCTTTGGCCACTAAACCCTCCACCATACCGCATTTTAGCAGCATAGTGGAGTATGCTCTAGGCCTCCGTGGAGAGACTCTTGCTCAGTAGTAGTAGTGGGATCGTATTAAAAGATTCTTACTTATTTACAATGTCAGTAGTTGCCAAAACAAAGGCCTTATTCCATGTAACTTTTTTAAACCTAATTATTGTATTTTTACTAACATGTACCTTAATAGCGCGAATCCCAGGGCGCGCACTTATGACTTTTCTGACTTATGTGCGTTTTAAGTATTAAATGTGAAGGCTACGCTACAACGGTGAAGGGAGTTTGTAAGACTCAAAGGTGTGTGAAGACTGCCAATCCGCACGTGGCCAGCGTAGTGAACTATGGCCTTAGCCTTCTATTTCAGAGCAGAGAGTCATTTGTTGAGATTTTGATGATGTTGATGACCTTAATAGCCATTTTTTCCCACATAGTTAATCGATTCTTTGATCCAAAAGATCTTTAATTTACCATTTTCATTATAGTGTGATTCCTAGTACCTTAATAATTTTACACGCATTTACTCTGACTTATATGAATTTTCTATTAACATATACAGTAGGTTCCACCCACGGCTTTACCCGTGTGGTAAGTACATTCATAAAATGTAGTGTTATCCCAGATAGTAATCTATCTGTGTGAAAAATTTCATTCAGATCCGTTCAGTACTTTTTGCGTGAAGAAGTAAGAAATATCCATTCATCCATCCTCACTCACTCCGTTTCATCCTTATTATCCTTAGGCTTACTAATAGACCTAGGGAAACAATTATATACATATATATTGATAACTAGGTTCCGCCCGCGGCTTCGCTGGGGTCATGTTCAAAATTTAATTCTGGTCCATTCCTATAAATATTGCTATAAACCAAAATGTGCATTGTAAAATAGTATGCGATTTAATTAAATATTTGGTTTATAATTTTGGTCACAGTGGCTTCCATTTAAAAGGCAGATATATGCTGTTGCGGACTTTATTTAGAACTACTCGAGACAAATTAAATAATCCTACGCTATATTATCTTTGTGTAACGCCAATGGTTTAGGCAGCGCAGTCCAACATAGCTTTCAAAGGGCACATTTTTTCCGAATTACTTGACATGTGTCTTTATATTATGACTAAAATGACATAAAACAAATAGAAATTGTAGCCTATATGTTTTTCTGATGTATAACCTATATTACTGTAAAGTTTCATCCGAATTCGTCAAGTAGTTTTTTCGTGAAAGAGTAACAAACATCCATACATCCATACTTACAAACTTTCGCGTCTATAATATGAGTAGGATTTGGTCGACGTTCCTAAAATTTTCTATCTACAAACATCTAACCAAAATAGGAAAAAGTGAATCATTTCAGAATTATCTTCATCCATTTACGGTTGAAGTAAGGTTATATTTAACAAAATGAGATATACATATTTCTGACCCTTACATTGCTGAGTGGTCATAATGTTCAGTGGTTTTGTAAATGACGCGGGAATTTTAATATATTGCTTGGGCGGAGAAGTTTGAGTTATAGAGAATATGGAAATTATGATAATAATTATAATAAAAAAATATATACATATATATACGAATCTGTAATTTTCAAATAATAAGGAAGGTGAACAAGACAATTTTGAAGGGCTTTGTTTATTTTTAGTTTAAAAATTCACCAGCCACCAGTACGGAATTTAATTTTGTGTACTTTGCATTTACAGTTTACAAAAAATATGTTTTATCTCTCATAAATATATATGTATATTTGATCTCTTATATTACAAAAGTGCTAAACATTACTACAATTTGTCGCACGTGTGAACAAACACTAACAGAAAACGCTACATTGTTGCACAAAACTATATCCTGTTGCACATGTGAACAGTCTTAATGAAGCAAGACAAGCTTATTGTCTGAAGTCTAGCTGAAACTATATGAATACATTTTAGACGAGGTTGAAAATGTATTTACACTCGCCTCTCAGTCTGTATGAAACAAAATAACAGTTTATGTGGATTGGCTTTAGTCCAGGGTTTGTGCTTGTAACAGACAACATCGCACTTCGGCGTGTTGTGGGTTAATTTACAAGCGACAGCGGTATGCAATATTAAAATCATACATCGTAATAATTATAGCTTCTGCTGTAAAAATTGTTGAAAACTAAGTGGGTTAATACAATTACATGGCAAATGCGCACAGCATCAATAATTAATATATTTTTTTATCGAATAAAGTACCAAAATTTTTTTTTGTGCTTCTGTCTGTTTGCCTTTCCTCTCATGCAGTCTGAGAAGTGGCTGAAACGCATTTGAATTGAATCTGGTTCACTGTTATACTGCTGTACGGTTGGTTAACACATATTATTGCATTACAAACGGTACATATGTATACATATATGTATGTATATTGAAAGAATCTTGTCCTTTACTGAAAAAAACCGAGAACAGTTACAAAGTAAAAACGAAAACGTTCTTAATTTTGCCGTTTTTTGATTTCAAATATTTTTATGAATAAACTAGTTTCTGTTTTAGGCTTCGCCCACATCACTACATGATATTATAATAGCCTATATGTTATTCCGCATTATAATCTGTCCCGGTGCCAAATTTCATCCACACATTCAACGGTTACCGCGTAAATACAAACGTCCTTTTTTGTGTTATCGAGGGGGAAACCTTCAGAAGGTGTCCGGCACTTTGGGAAAAGCTCCGGGGTATGTGTGATTTTTACCCACTAGAACCCCTCGGTGGCATGGCTCTGCGCTTTGTAAGGACTCCGGGATCACACAAGGAACACGACCGGAGTCCTCAGCGCGATGCCCTATTTGGGCCTGTCTCAGAGAAAGACATCATCGTTACGTTCAAATATCATAACATTCAAACATCTTCCTAATTCATTTATAATATTAGTAAGAAGTAGGATAAAATTCGAATTTCTAATTTTTATTTTGTTTGTCGTTATATCCCATGGCGTACACCACGCCTAAAAGCTAACGCAGTCCTAATTTGAGAGCTAGCTTCAGTGCGGAATTTATTTTTTACCCATACGCAGCCTTGTACAGCTACATAGTACGCAAAAACGTTTCTATATTGAATATGTCGTGGTCTTCGAGGTTTTTGTTAGGACTTGCTTGTTTTTGTAGGAAAATTGCAGAGTTTTTGGACATTTTCATGGTTGTTACTTGAAGCGAAACGCTATGTTCCGGCAGGGTTCAGAGCTATTACCTTTTTTTTGAATATCCGATAAAAGATATCGCTTTTGGGTGGGAGATATAAGAATGAGAAGAAAGACGTCTAAGGGACGAAAAAGAAGAAGAGGCTTTGGCTATTAAGCCCTATGCCGAAACACGACAAGTCGCCTAGTTCCTCAAGTTCCATTCTGCTTCTTTACAAAGTTTCATCAAAAGAAGTTCAGCAGTTTTGGCGTGGAAAGGTAACAGACGGACTGAGACACTTTCGCATTTATAATAATTACTGAATGCGACAATTCGCAGTAGACTATTTCTCATTAGCATACTAGCTTTATAAAAGATGTCTTGTCGTATTTTATCGGAAAAACTGTCTTAAATTATGCAAAATGCATCCATCCGCCAACCTCTGACGGTGCCAAGCCACTGCTGTGCAACCTCGTAACCCATTAACAGGCTACATAAATCTAGTTTGTATTTTAATGTTTAAAGAACGGATCAATAACCTACCATACTACTACCATATGCGTTGATTTCGATACTAGTTAAAATAATTACTTACTAATATTATAATTGAGAAAGTAAATCTGTTTGTTACCTGATTACGCTTAAAGTACTGAACTGATTTTGATGAAGCTTGGTACAGAGGTTGAATAGAAGTTGAGTAAAATCCCCTTTTTTGCTGAAAAGCGATAAAGGTTTAGAGTAAGGAAAAATCTTGATTATGGAAGATATACATAAGTAAATCATTATGAATTTATACTTTACATGTGGTGTTGTCTGTGTGGGGTGATGCAATGAAGGAGTGAAAGAATAAAAGGGGTGAAGAAAGGGGGCGAAGAATGGGGATGAAAAAGGGGTA
>DWJZ01009061.1:0-10941 GCA_018249125.1 Asbolis capucinus
TGTATACAATTTATCTCAATTATATTATAAATGCGATAGTTTGTCAGGATGGATGGATGTTTGTTACTCCTTCACGCAAAAACTATTAAACGGATCTGAATGAAATTTGGCACAGAGATAGATTATAGTTTGGTATAAAAATTAGGCTACTTTTTATCAACGTAAAAGCGGGCGAAGTCACGGCCGGAAACTAGTGATAAATGTAAAATCGTTAATGAACTATATATGGATTGTACAGTTGACAAATTGTCAGACCGATATGCTGTGAGTAATGTGCAACAATTCGTCTTCTTTAACACTCTGCAATAGGTACGATATTTTCTACGTGTTAGTTTAGCTGTCATATTGGTGTACACAAAACCTGATCATCATTACTACATTTAGATTTTTATGTACTGTATTTTTTTATACAGTATACCTTTGAAAATGCAGTTACTGCAAAACACTCATTCTCAAAAAAATATTAGTTTAAAGTATTGCGGAAATTGGGGTTACAATGAACATATAGGTAATAAATAAATAAATGTTTCGGTAACTCACACACGGCCAACTGACCCCAAACTAAGCCTTAGCTTCAACTATGGTGATCAGAAAACTGATAAACATACATATATATTATTAAATGAATACTTATATAGATATTTTTACACACAGATCAAACATTCCTGTTCATCACAGAGAAGTTTGAACTGGATGGGAAACGAACCCACAACCTTAGGTGTAGCAGTCACGTTCGCTAACCACTAGACTAACCGGCCTGCGATAGTAGGATCTTTTTTTACATTGACTACAGTCCTACCTCATGGTAAGAAGTTATGTAGTCTAAGATCATAAAGACCTATTCCCTATACATTTGAAGATGAACTTTAAATATGTCTGTACGGGATATTTAGGTATAACTATGATATAATATTAAAGATTAAAAATGAAGATTACAGATATTTACTGCAAAATATATCGGTATTTTACGCCGCCACTATCCCACGTAAATGTATTGTGGTTAAATTAATAACAATATCAAAATTTTACCTTACATTTGTTATAAAAAATTAAATAAAACTATAAAATTGTGGTATGTCTGTAAGTAACAAAATATACCGGTATTTTACGTCGCCACCGTCCCACATAAATTCATTACGGTAAGTTAATAACAATATTAAAATTTTACCTTATAATATTTCTCATAAAAAAATTGAATAAAACGATAAAATTATGGGATGTCTAATAGAAAATAATAAGGGGCACTAAATAATACTTAATTACAATTTTCAAATATAACTCGCTTACTTTGATATTAATGTAAATATATAGATTGATTCATGTTGAATTCATCATAATTTATAATTATTATTGCAAAACAAGGCTAACTAAAATGGGTACCCAAGTAAACACAATGATTAAACGGTAACATTTGGAATATTATCATAAACTTAACTTGATATGGATGTTATTTTAGGCCCTGGAACAGCATGCAATACCAGGCATGCTGAAGTATGTTCTACCCTTCTCGGTTATGAGGTAGGCCCGTGCTCATTAGTGGGCCAATATCGAGGGAAGCTAACCTGGTGATTACCATTGATGCAGTTGAATGAAAGTATTGGACAGTTAGCAGAAGACACGGTTAAAATTAATGGATAATTAGGTATTTATAATCCCTTAAGTTTTAAGGTTTTAGCTAAGTATTTATAATCCTTTTAGTTTTTAGCTAACAAAATAAAATATCTACATAAATAAATATCTTTGGACAACTCACATACGGCCATCTGAGCCCAATCTACGCGTTAGCGTGTGCTATAGTGATCAGATTCTATTATAGTTACAATACTTATCAAATTGCGATAACGCAATAAATAATATTTTCTTTCTTTATTTTCTTTCAATACGGATCCTTATTCGACTGGTCAGCGATGTCAAATACACTTTCGTTCAATGGAGGTATAAGCATGGAGTTGTTTTGGCAGTCATTACTTTGGGTCATAATTTTGGAAGTAATTATTTATCAAATTATTGCATTGTTGAAACAGAACACTTTTTTAGTCTACGCGTAAACAAATTGCGACTCATCTCAAACAACGAATACATTACAGTACACTTGACCTGATATACGTACTATTTACCTACTATTGTTCGTTTGTATACCGCTGCAATGCTATAGCAATTCCCGTTTTGCAGGAAAAAATTGTTCAAAATCCGCAATTTTGTTTTTTGTCTCCTACAAAATACATAGATTATGCAACACAACCATATAATTTGGTTTCTATAGCGTATGTACACGTAGCCTGTCGTCTCCGACACACACTTTGTGAGGTTACATAGTCTGTCTCTGGGAGAGAGTTATCTGTGGAGCGAGGTGGATGACACTACTCTATGGACAGAGGGATGTCATGCGGAGGAAAGGTTGTTGGAGAGGCTGTGATTGGAGCAGTGAAGAAAGAAGGGGGTAAACAATTTATTTACAAGGTATTCAAAAAGTACATTCTCCAACTCAATATGCATGCGGCGAAAAATAAGGTGAAACCGTTTTACAATAAAATAAATAGTTAACCAAAATAACTCAATAATTTTAACAGATAGGATTCAAATTGCATGTCACAAACGCACGCATTAAGTTACAAAATGTTTTCAAATACATTTAAATATGATATTTGTCTTTACATAATTAACCCAGAAATTAATTATACAGAAAAGTGACAAAATATTCCGTTTGCATTTACTTATAGTTAACATAAATAGTTAGTTATTGAGATATTGCTTGATCGCTTTAACCAACTGTACGGTGGTAGTTACGCTTCACAAAGATCGTTTGAGGACTGTGTATAGGGTTGCCAACTTTCTTTTGCTTATATACAGTTTTTTTTAAAAAAGTCCATAAACGTATAGTACGATTCAAAAATACTACTTTATGGAGAAAATAAAAAATATTTTTAACTAATTTGTTTTTCAATTATTTTTATTTCACGCACACGCACATTACGGCAGTCGAACGAAAGGCGTTTTAAATATTGTTGATTTTTTTTATTAGTTTCGGTGTAGCAAAATATAAACATTGATATGTTATACTGAAATATAGCAATTTCGCGTACTATATATTTCTTGAACATATGTATGGTATGGAGTCTCGAAATACAGTACAACACTATATAATACAGTACGGTTGGCAACGCTAGATGCGCACTGTTCAGTTCAATACTTCAATCCAGCAATTAGAATTAAAATCTAGTGTCGTTTGAGACATTACAGTTCAAACATTCGTTTTAATAACATTATTATATTAAATACGTTTTAAAAATAAGCGCACATGGGTATCAAGGGTCAACAAACAGAAATTTACACAATAGGCTGATTAATTCGTGCAGTCGACACTGTCCTAATAATACATAAATATTTAAACAACTGTGATTTTTTGGTCTAGTGGTTAGTGTACCTGACTGCTACACCGAAGGTCGTGGGTTCGATTCCCACCTCGGTCAAACTTTTCTGAGTGTAAATATCTATATATGTATGTATTTAAGAATAAACATGTATGTTTATCAGTCGTCTAATCACCATAGTACAAGCTAACGCTCAGTTTGGGGTCAGATGGCCGGGTGTGAGATGTCTCGAGATATTTATTATTATTTCACTACTTATTTTATTTCCTGTTAAGCCGGTAGCGTGGGATTACACACTACTCAAGATGACTGGCATTATACATATTGACAACAGACTATAATTGAGAAAAATGGAACTATGACAGAAAAAGCAAAAAGTACATTCAGATCCAATAAATAAACCTCCTCAATGTTACCCGAGTACGCCACAAATAGTATTTTAAAACGCAGACTATAAAACAATAAAGTAACACAATAATATATCATTTTCAACGCGAGATTTGAGTTAGTATATGAAACTAGGCGGCCGAGAGTCGATAAGATATACGGACGACATAAACGACCTTTTCAAACGTCTCCAATAAAGCATTACATTGCTGCTTTGCTAGAGAGCGTGTTTAATGGTTATAAAACTAAACTTGTAATGTATAAATACGTCATTACAAGTCAGTGTAGGCGAATGGACGGGTGCGGGCCGGCCCCTTGCGTCGATTGAGTCACGAACGCCGCACCGTGGTAAGGACCACTGCATTCTTTTGCGATAATTCAACTTGTACGCTTCCATTATGCTCACATCCATTGCTCGATTATTACTGAAGTTGAAACCGGAGGCCGTTGCTCGGAAAGTAATATATCGAGATCCTATAGTGTTGTCGGTGGTTCGAGTGGCTTGATAAAGGCGGTATGTTCGCTTCAAGTTGACGCGTCGTCATATAACGCCCGGTAAGTTTTTTTGTTGCGAATGTATTATTTTATAGAGCTAACATGAAAACGTATACCATGTCGGTATAATTTCCCGCCAAGCACTTCGACTCATAGGCAACTTTTAGTTTTTGCCAAGTTTCAATCGCTAACGAGACGCACTGTCCTTTTGGTATGTAATTGTGTTGGAATAAAATATGTTTATGAGTAAAATACAGAGTCTGAGAGCTCATATCTCGGGATGCTATGAATAATGACGGCTCGCTGCGAAATTGCATTGAAAACGACATCATTTTTTTAAGTATTGCAGATCTACATAAACATTAATTAATTCTATTTATGAACAATCGCATTATTGTTTGCCAGATACAGAAGGCTTTGCTGAATCATTGTTCGCGCTGCTCCTGTGGCCAGTTTATGTAACAGGGTAAAGAAACAGGTCATCACAGATAAAACAAGGTTTATTTAAAATATTTAAAAACACAAGCGTTAATTATAGATCCATAATACAAAGAAGAACAGAAAATTTCTTAACTGTATTGTTCACCGTTGAGGAGTTACCTTGTCTGGAGCCAATCTTCACATAGTATCAGGTCATGCTTATCATAAAAATGCATTGCCATCAGGATGAAAACTTTATGCAAAATTTCAGCTCCATCGTTGGGTCTAAATAAGCTTGCAAGATTGACCTTACGTCAAACAAATATGATAAAATACTAATATACAATCATACAATCTGCAAGTTAAATAAAAGCCAGTAATAAAATGGAATATTTATTTACTGAATTTCCACTAAGCAGTATAAAACACTAGTTAATAATTAGTGTTACTAAATTGTTTAGTATTAACACGTACAAATTGATAAAATCTAAATATTATATTATTAATTTACTCGCGAGTTATCGCTCACCAAGACGTACTCCATTTTTTTTTATTGTATCGCAGGCGGTGTGAGTTAAAATTTAGAACTGCAATACTATAATAGGTACGTAACCGATGCAATGCATTTTTTCGACAACTTTGAACACTTGTATAAAAAACTTGAAATCCTAACTAGTATTATAAGCTCGAAACTAATCTATCTGTCATTAACGTTTAAACAACTGAACCGATTTTAATGAAAAATCGTACAAATAAATACTAGGGCTTGAAAATAATTTTTATATTTTATTTGAAATACGGGATGAAAATTCATCACCGCCGAAATAAATCATAATTTTTTTTCTTTTGTATCCTATGTACTTAATAAAATGTGTATAAGATATTTGTACCTGTAAGAGAGATGTCAGGGGAGGAAAACTGTTCCACGCGGACGTCGTCGCGGAAAATTAACATGGACTTTGTAAGGACTTAATATTATACTATAGTGTTAAACATTAAATTTGAAATTTAACCTACGTACTTTAGGTAATGTTATGTATATTTCACGCCTGACAGGCTAAAACGCTGAAAGTAGTATAAAACTTATACTAAACAAAAACTTAAAAAGTAGCTTATTTATTATTTCAGACTACAATCTATCTCTTTCACAAATTTCATTCAAATCGGTTCAGTCGTTTTTGCGTGAAGGAGTAACAAACATCCATCCATCAATACTTTGGCATTTCTAATATTAATAGGATAATCCAAGTAATCTTGCAAATAAAATATTAGTTGATAGGATTTTTGAAAGAAAAAAAAACATTTTTTTTCCAGTTCCAGTAAAGGTAAATTGGTATTTATATTTTAATAAAGACATTATTTTAGTCTTTAAATAGCATCACAGTCAACACGGCCAAACCACGTAATAATCGAGAAGACACAGACAATAATAATCATGAGTCGATTTGTTTTATTTTTAAGGAAAGTATTGTCAAACGAAAAGACCAGTCACATTTAAAGTGGTCCCTGCCGCCATACGTACAGCCCTACACTAATTAGTACCAATGGCGCGATCGATGAGTCCACCACGAACTTGTTCCCAATTTTTTTTTGTACAATATATTTTTGTTATATTTTATATAATTTTCTTTTTTAATTTTTTCGAGGTCTAAATAAATTGCCAAATGTGGTTCTACCGAACCTTCGGTATAAAAATATTGATTATTTCTTTGCTAAATACCATAAAAAGGGTATGTTTGTCCCTAATTACCTAAAATCTGTTACCAATCTTGCTTGATCAAAATAACTATCCCTCGTAATAAAATTAATTCAATTAAAAACCTACTTAACTAAGTAGGTTCTTATAATGATTTAATTCAATAAATACTTCAATACAGTTCTTATTAATTTAAAAATCGAACCAAAATATAACGGCTGCCATTTGCATAACTTGCACGACTAAGTATTAAAAAGTTACGAAATGAAAATATTTGCTAAATATAGTCTTCTAATAAATAACTTATAGAGGCGGATTGTTTGAAATATACCTACTTGTTATTGTATCGTAATTTACTGGTATGTGTCATGTGATGAAACATGAAACAGAATCGAGCAATACACAAAATATTAGCAATAATTTACATGCCAATAGCTGCTACTACATTGAAATTAGTTTATTTAATAAACTATTATGGGAATAGTGTGGGCAGTTACAGGCACCCTATTATCTAACTCGAAATTGTTACTATGTAAACTTAACAATTAAAGTTAAAACAAAGACGTTAAAATATCACTAAGGTGACGTAATACTTAGTAGTACCAATCACGAACAACTTTTAAAAACGCCAGCACGCGTTTTAAACTATTTCTCTTTGTATGATACAATTCATATGCAAGTAAACGCCCTATACCGATAACGAACGTACCTTACGTAGGTACTGGCCACCATATTGTCATAATAAATAATATGATGTATGCTGTTCTGTTATCGCTAGATTAAGTGTTCGTAACTCGACGACTCAAAATAATCATAATCAGCATACATTACTTAATAAAAGATGCCTATCTTTTTATAGCCTATGCTCGCTTGAAGTTCATAAATCTTTTTATTCTTTTTTACAGTATAAAAAAATTCTAAATTCAAATTAACGATGAATAAACACGTCCGGTCGAGGCCGCACCCAGCATTCGTGCGGCAAAATACGCCAAGTTACCGAGCGCCGAGTCTAAAATTCCAAAAACAGATTTTCCGCAACAAAATGGCGTCCAAAAAAATATTAATTATAAAAGGAAATAAAACAACACGTGTCCCGTCGAAACGCAAACGTTACGAACTGGGTACATTTCGAAAGCATCAGCGACCGTTCGAACAAAGAGCACGCAAGTCGAACGCGACAATTGCAATCCGACCGGTTGTGGAGCGGCGGCGGCCGCACGCAGCCGCTGCGGCGTTCCGACATCCGCAAATAGGCAACCTAGCTAACTCAACGTACCGGCCGCCAACTTCTCCGCCAGCCCGAACCCGCACCAGCCCGGCACCACGCTCTGGCATACTTCCTCCCAGCATCGCATCTTCTCCGCCCTATCACCGTAATTCGTATGGTTAGTGTCGAAGAGGCAAGGTCTTTTCTGCACTTCCGAAACTATCATATTACTCTTGATACCGTCCGCGTCTTTAGTACGAACCATTTTGACAAATTGCAATGGAGAAAAAAAATTAAAAATTATAATCCGCGGCGGGTTGTTTTCCAAGTGCGTATACACTGCGTGTTCAGTAGCGGTGCGGCCTGGACGCGGTATACGCGTCCGAATGCCCGCGTGAAACTGGCGGGCAGAGCGAGCGGCGCAGCGGGCAATATGGCCGCCCGTCGGCGGGGAAACGTATAGGTGTGAGTTCGTTGCGATGCGATATCTTCCTCGCGCTAATAAATAAATAAGATGCATGCGATGTATAGGATACGGTCTACGTGCTGCAAAGAGCCATAGAACCATTTGGACATTATTATTTAAATGGCAAAATTTACGACGTGTACGCGAGTGCAATAACAAGTTCTAAAACCTAATTATCGAACTATTTAGAGTTAAATTTATTAAGTAAACACGAGAACGAGTTGGTTCTCGAACAAAATGTCGGACGACGCGAGCTGATATTTGAAATGTATTATAATAAGCTGCACAAACACATCATACCGTACAATAAATTAATAAGTCGACATACTATTATGTCGTCAATATAAATAATTATGTTTAGAGGAACACTTGATCTGGAGAAATCACAATTTTTTGTAACATTATATTTTCTGTCAATAAATCGTAATGTTATTGATCCTTTTATCAGGATCACAAACTTAAATGTCCTGTTTTTAATTACAAATATTATTCAGTATGTTTAAATATCCAATGGACGAAGAATTCTTAAATCGCTATCAATAACAATTTAAAGATGGCCGCGGGAAACAGAGAATTGAAATAATGCGCGTGGAAAAACCAACGGACAAGCTTGGAATCGGAGAATAGAGTGATGTAGTTAATGAAGGTTGAATAAACTAAAAAAATATTACATAATAACGTATGACGAAATGGTCTCACAACGAGTAGCGCGCTCGAAAACTATATTTTAATTTACCAATGATGCTTGGCGTTCAAATAATCCACAGAAATTTTTAATACTTCTATTTTAGTGTTTGAGTCATTTGTCACTAATTAATTTAATTAAGAGCTAACGTTAATGGTTGTAAATAAGGAGATAAGATTTTAAATATCTTTGAGCTCTGATAAAATGTATCCACTTGCTTTTTATAAGTTTGTTAAATGAAAATGTTATATCAAATATATGCCCAAAAGATGCAATAATTATAATAAACAATATTTTCACATTTACCTACAACCTATTATTATTATTATTTTATAATTATAAAGTTTTCTTACGATTACACTTCTGGATACTTGACATACGTCAAATTCTAATCATAATTGGCATTATTTATATATATTTTAGTAAAAATAATTATTCTATTAATTAACGTTTTATTATTGCTGTATTTACAGGTGATATACTATTACTCCATATTTTATTTTGGTTTTATATTTTTTATTCGGTTTAAATACTTGGCATTTATTTGACACATAAAACTAGACATCTCTCAGCGACGGCCATTGACAGACTAAATGTTCCAATTAGTAGAGTTTAGCGGAAAAGTATTTAAGGGATTCATGTGATATTTAAAGTTATAATATAATTGGTTTACAATATATAGCACCCCTTTTGGGAAACCTATTCTGTAGCACCGTTAAATAAAAGTTGGGAACACGTGTTTAAGTGTTGGTGGAAAAAGACGGTGGTAAAATAACTTGTGATTACATGTATATCTTTATACTAGGTTCTTGCAAATTAATACGGGTGTCAGCTAAACATCAATAACAATAAACATGAAATATATTTAAATATGCATACACCAATCGTGTCCATAAGTTCATTATATTTAATAGGATATAATTAACTCTATATTGATTTATTGGTAGATACATTTCTGTTAAGAATGTTTTATTGTTTTATACTTTTTAGAATGAAAATTTTCTGCAGTCGGGTTTTAGATGACATCTTTTTTTATTTGATCGAGAACCTTCTTACTATTACAAAATAGTATCCGAACTCTAAAGATACACTAAACAAAACAATGCAGTCTCTTGTTTATATCTACAGACAAACAATATCATTATTATTTAAAAAAATCCTTAATCATATCCACCGTCTACATCATCAAGCCCTGGATACACGAGTATATAATTAAAATCAGAGTTTATTTGTTTGTAGCGTGTAAAACTCATCCCTTAGGCAAGGGGTACAATATAATTGAGTAAGACAAGGATGCATGGACTACCCGACCTGCTCTCAATTCCGATCTGGATTAGCGAATATGTTTGTAATTGTAATTTTATTTTTATAGAGTACCGAGAATTCTCGTGTTTGTGATGTTTTTACTCCAATGATTCAGGGAAGAAGGTATTGTTTTTCGAGCGTATGTACAAGTATGTATGAGCGTTTGTATCTATGTCGAAGTGTTTGGCACGCTTTAGGTACATCCCAAAATGCTGGAAACTCCTGACATATGGGGTGTTGTTGAATTCGTCCGAATTTTGGTAGTGTCGTAGGTTATTAATAATTGCAAAATGGCGCCCGCAGCTGAAAAAAGGGGGATAGCTTTTTCCTAATTTAATATAGGTATAATATGAAATATTGTGAAAAGACCATTCTAAAAATACATATGTATAACTTTTTTATTAGGTACTATTTTAACACGAAAAACATGAAAAGGATAATCAACTATTTGTCACAGTCGACTTTTTGTTTTTACAAGCTTTAATTTGACTTGCAGTGTATGTTGGTATATTTGTATGTTAGTTTGTTACGGGTCAAATCTTGCAAGCTTAACCCAGTACCTCTTACACTACGGAGTCAAAATTTTGCTGAGTTATCATCCTGATGATAATGAATTTTTATGACAAGTATTACCTGATACTACGTTCAGGATTGGCTCCAGACAAGGGAACTCCTGAACGGTGAACAATACAGTTATGAAATTTTGTGTTTCTTTGTATTACGGATCTAATTAACGATTGTTTTTTTTTAATATTTTTAATTAACCTTGTTTCATTATTGTATTGCTAGCTAAATTCAAGATAAGCAGTGTATCGAAACATTATTCACCACCATAGGGTTCATTTGGGCAGAGGCCTTTGGGTTTATGTCCCATACCGTCACTCCAAATAATAAAAGGGTTAAGTTATT
>DWJZ01009062.1:0-10939 GCA_018249125.1 Asbolis capucinus
GTAAGTTGAAAAATATTTTATTTTGTGAAATTCAAGTATGTAACTATAATACCTTTAAATTGTAATGATATTGAAATAATAATTTTTCCAGTGCCATTTGCTGTAGAAGAACGTTCTGGTGTTATAACGGTAATAAATGAGCTGTCAAAGTATGATCGGCCGATGTATGATTTCGAAGCCGTGGCAATACAGGAGCGACAAAACTTAACGTTATCAACCAACGCAACAGTCCACGTTGTCGACGTTAATGACGAGAGAGGTGTCTTTTTGAAGTAATTATTGACTCCATATAATATTACTTTCTATCCTTTGATTCTTAATAACGCTATTATTTTATTCAAGGGGAATGCAGTCGCCGCTTGTATTTCGAGTTAAAGAAAATGTTGCCGGAGCAACTATTGGACAAATATTCCACGTCAATATAAGTGCTCTGCCCTTAAATAGTACTGGAAATATTCAGTTTTTCATTGCCAATCAACAGGATATCACGGACGACATTGCTATAGGTAAAATATAAAATTTTAAACTTTTAAAATATTTCTTTCTTTATTATTGAGTTTTTGATTCTTCATCATAAATTTATAACTTGTTGAATTCTCTAATTTGCTTATTGTTTACCATACAGGAGATTAGCATTCTTGAATAATGCTAGCCAAATACTTTTAAACCACTTTTATATAAGATTCTGATGTTCAAAGTAATTACAAGATTACTTACTATGTTAATAAATTTTAGGACAAGATGGTACTATTTATGCCCACAAGCCATTGGATAGAGAAAAAAGAGATACATACAGAATGACTGTGATAGCCGAGTTTAACAAAGGTGTTATATCAGGTGCCGGTTTATATCAGGTCACAGTTTACGTCGACGATGAAAATGATAACCCACCAATATTTGAGTCCTTATCATACGAAGGTTTTATACCTGAAAATTCAAAAAAGGGCACAGAAGTCAAAATGACGCAAAAAATACACGCCAATGATGCTGATATAGGTCAAAATGCTATATTTACCTACACTCTCTTTGGGGATGGTCACAACTTGTTTAGTGTCAATGAAGAAACTGGTGTCGTCACATTTATCGGTGATAAATTGGACCGTGAGGAAAAAAGTGTTTACTTATTTAAAATTGTTGCAAGAGACAAAGGAAGCCTAAGCTCGGAAGCTAAATTAACAATAACAGTCATGGATGTAAATGACAATGAGCCAATGTACAATCATATAATAATACCTCTTGGTGAAAATATTGAGTTATTAGAAATCGATGAAAAGGCTTCGATAAAGATTTACCGGGAAAAAAGAAGCGATTCTAATGGAACTATTATTAAAGTGGAAGCTAAACCCAAAAATAAGTTTTCTGTTTTATCAGATTCAGTAAGCCCTATGTTTTTGGTTCCAGAGAATGTAGCCATCGGTTCAACAATATTAAAATTAAATGCAATAGATATGGACAGTGGTCAAAATGGCCAGCTTAGATATGAATTTATCTCTGAGGTATTTATGCCTCCATATGCTGTTACAACAAACTCACCGCAATTGAAAAGGTTCTTTGTTATAAATGAAAGACACGGGCATATAGTAGTTGCTAGAACTTTACCACCAGAATCAGAATTCAAATTAAATGTATCAGCATTAGATGGCGGTGAACTCAGTGATCATATAACTATTCGCCTGTTTATTAAAGATATTAATGATCACTTCCCAATGTTCAAAAAGTCATGGTACAATTTCAATGTAGAGGAAGCACAATATAGCCGTCGAGTTTTAGGTAAAGTAGATGCTACTGACGCAGATTTTGGCCAGAATGCTAACTTAACATACTATATTCAACCTTCAGGATTGGATATTCCCTTTGAAATATCACCACTCAGTGGAGTCTTTAGCGTTAATGGTGTTTTGGATAGGGAAAAGGAAGATAAATACATAATAACTGTTGTAGCTCAAGATAATGGCCAAGAAAAGAAACTATCTTCCTCGGTCAGTGTTGAAGTTCAAGTTCTAGATGTGAATGATAATTCCCCAAGATTTTTTGCCTATGATGAACTACTAGAATGGAAGCATCCTGAAGCTGATGAAATTTCTAATCATAATTTTGAATCAGTCATGATGTTACCAGTATACAAAGCATCTTTAGAAGAAAATGCTCCAATTGGTACTATGGTAAAGAGAGTATACGCAAATGATTCTGATTTTATTGGAAATGGTAATGGTTTAATTTTATATAGTTTGCCACAGAGAAAAAATATGCTTAATATATTTTCCATAGATTCCAAGGAAGGAATTATTACAACTACGGGTAAATTAGATTATGAAACTCAAGTCATACACAATATTACCGTTATAGCATCTGATTTGGGATCACCCAGTTTGAGTTCAACTGCGATAGTAATGCTTACAGTTAAAGATGTTCCAGATGACATAGAAGTAATAAGTAAACCAGTATTTATTTCTAGATATTATGAGGTAGAAATTGAAGAAAATGTGCACACGCCCGTGGAGTTAGTGACACTTAATTTAACGGAGTACTACGAAAACTTCAAAATGAAATATATGATATTAAATGATAACGATACTGATATTAAGAAATCTTTTGTGATTGATCCTCGGAACGGTACATTATACTTGGTAAGAAGCCCAGATCGAGAGATTAGGGACATTTACGAAATCATTATTAGAGCTGAAAGACAAAAGATCAGTAGACAACTTCCTCACATAATATATCCAGTATCGGATGATGTTCTAGAAGGCATGACGAAGTTTGATGTCAAAGTGGTAGTAAGAATAAAAGACGTCAATGATAATGCCCCGAGATTCATCAACGGTGGTCGACCGATGGTAACTGCTATACCAACTACAGCAGCCTTTGGATATGAAGTTATTCAACTGCAAGTAAGTAAAGTGAATCATAAAGAAATACGATTTTTCTATTATTATACAACCTTTTTTTGTAATACAAATATCACATGTATATTCCGGTTAAGATTTCGCAGAGCAGGGAGTAGGGTTACGTCATAAGAAAAGCTTCAACCTCTTCTTCAGTTTAACATCAAGTACATAAATAGTGTTAATAAAAGACAGTAGATATTAAAGCCAATAAAAATTGTTAATCTTACACGTACAACAGATTTATAAAACATTACAGGCAACGGACCCAGACGTGGGTATCAACGCAGACATACGTTATCAAGTGATTAACTCTGAAGGCGCGCGGTTCACTGTGGACTCTGTGACGGGCCGCGTGAGGGTGGCCGGGAGCTTCGCCCGTGATGCCGGGCGGATCATCGGTTTCGACGTGAAAGCGACTGATAGGAGAGGTGCCGATGACGGGCGATCAGCTATTGCTAATGTCTTTGTAAGTGTTATAATTAGTCGTGCTTCATTTGATAAAAGATAATATAAATGAGTAATTACTATGACAGTTATTGTTTGATGTGAGATTATGTAGTGTTTAGTTTACTATTGATAAGTTTATATCTTCGAATTGTTTAGTATTGGATCTTGCTAATTTTAGTAATCAGTATTTTTATTCGCCTTTGTATTTTTAACGCCTTTCTGATATGACACTTATATTGACCACTAATCCATACACTGTCCCGGGCTAGAGGAGCGGTGAAGTGAGGAGTTCAATCCAATAACTACGATGGGGTAACTTTCAGGTCTACGTGCTAGATGAAAACAAACAGTTAATTATTGTGGTGGCTGCAAAGCCAATGGAAGTGGAAAAAGAAGTGGAGAATATCACTCGGTATCTCTCTAATGTAACTGGATTTGACATCAGGATTCGGAGATTGGAGACCAGTGTGAAAACAACTATGGATGGTTACGCGTGAGTATTCTTAAACATTACAAAACAAAAAACCAGGATATAATTCCTGAGGAAGTTTTTAGAGTTTGCTTTAATTTAACATAATAAATTGTACTATACTTACAAAAATGTAAATCAGAATTTAAAAAACACACTCAGAAAGTTATACGTTTAAATATAGCTGTATAAGTGATTGAACAACTCGTGTAGCAATTTAATAATTCCTTGTTTCTTTTGCGGCATTGAATTTTGATTTTATATTTAAATGATATTTGTATTGTTTCAGAACCGATATGTATATATATGCTGTAGATCCTATATCCAATGCTATCATCGACATGGACTTACTGCAGAGGTAACTAAATACCTGAATGTTTTTGATAGTTCTAAATTTCTTAATTTTCTAAAAAGAGACCAAACTTGATAGGTTAGAATAACTTAAGAGTTCTTGAGGTCCATATAATTTGGCTTGATCATAATTACACATCATCTCTCTCAATAATCGATATAATATCGAATTTGAGTTACAGTACTTAACCACACCCAAATCAGGATAGGGAGATCTAATTAAAGTTATCCAACAAAATTTCCAGGGCACTGATGAAACGGGAAGTGGAATTACGGCGAGATCTAGTCGGATTCAAAGTGCTTGAAGTTGGAGGCACGGCTATGGTGTCGGCGAGAAGCATTAAGTTACTGAGCACTATGGAGATCAGTGTAGTAGCGCTCGGTTGTCTGGTCTTCATCGGGGCTTTCATTACAGCCGTCTGCATATTGTGTGTTAGAAGAACTAGAAGGTAATTTTCAAAATGTATTCTCTAGTGTATTTAAATCAATATTCTGTCCATCAACAAATTTTAGTAACTCACTTATATACAAAAAAAAAACACATACATAAGTAAATATCGTTTTTACTTATTAATGCTACTAGGTATTATGAAGGTGATAATGTTGAAGACCGTTTGTTATTTATTAAAGTATCCAAAGCCTTTTTACCAAAAAGCGATTTTACTTTAAAATTATGGCCCTCATTAGTCCTTTTTAATATGATTTTAACTACAGTCAGTGCAAATTCAATGCGGATTTTTTTCGATTCCATATTGACAAGTTTGTAAGGAAAAAAATCCAGATTGAATGCACCGATTATGGGTACAATTATAATTGACGCATGCATGCGTTATCCTCTCGTTTGTAAAATTTTTATTCCCACACCTTTCATTAGCAATTCAGCTTTTTTTACCGTTCAAACATATGTACAATACTTGTATATCAATTCATATTTCTTGGCAAAATTAATGTAAATCAATAATTTTAATAAGAGTGAAAACAATCAGCCTTCTCACAATAGTTTATTCATGTATGCTTATGTTCATGCCCCGCTCTAGATTCGCAAACTTTTTTCAATGTCAGTTCACCTTTCGCTTTTATTGATTATTCATCTGGCTTTAAACTACTCAGTTTTAAATGTATTTATTAAAGACACATTTTATCTTTTATTGTGTACTGTTGCATTTCAGGCCACATCATCACCATCAAAGAAAGCATGCGCCCCATTATTTCATGTAAAGGCTTTTTTGCCAGTTGCATGCACGTGTTTGTGATAATTTTTACGGTTGTAATATACATACATACATTATTTTTTCTATTTATTATTATCTGTTTGTTGATAAAATAAACATTAAAAATGGTTATTTGTTTTATTATCTTTATGCACATTAATATTGTACAGTACTTACACATAAATCTGTTGTACAATATCTTTGAATCTACTTTCAGGTGTTTGTTAGTTAGAGGGCGTTAAGAAAATGGCGGTAATTTTAATAAACCTAACTTTAAATTTATTTGCCTATTACCTACTTGTTTAAAAATTGGGTTGATATGTACGTAAAAGATTTTGGTTATTTTAAATAAATTATTTATTTAAACAACGTTGCAATTAAAATCAACCACCATTTTACATTAATCAGCCTTGTAACTAATTAAAATCTCAATATTAACCCAATACTTTTATTGACTGACTCTTCTTCTATCTTTTGCCTTAACAGAAAACGCCACAAACCATATTCCCAGCAACGCCTTAATGCTTTCTCAACTGAGCACCTTACTAAGTTCGGAGGTCTTTTTCCTTCGGGCGGCAACCAGTGTCAGGAGCTGAACCAGTCTTACAGCGAAGCGGACTCGTACATTGACGTCATTAACCAGAGCACTCTGAAGAAGACCTGTCCTCATGGCAACACGGTTGAGGAGTTCGGTAAAGCACACCAGAAATGTGTGAAGAACCAGTTAGACAGCAATGGTACTGATGGATTCAACCAGAAACATGAGAGGATGTGTATCAAATTTAATCAGAGACCGCTGCAGAAAAGGTATGACAATGTTTTCAGAGCATGAGATCATCTTCTCAAAGAAGATTTTCTGGGTTGAATTTATAGACTTCATTTTCTTTTTTTTTGAGCGTGTAAAAAAAGTTATTAATATTAATACAATAATATACATAAGAGACTAACATGTATAATGTATAAATGTACCTACTTGGGGCTAAAGAACTTTAGCTGAGAAAAAAAGAATTAGGTTTTTATCATTTGACATTTGCATACTCAATCTCGAAACAAATAGCTTAAGTTCCTATTTCCAGATAAGCCTTTTAAGTAGACCACAAAATTGAAAGATTACAAGACTATACTTACTTGGATTTAGTGCGCCTCATTTTGTATCTAAACATAGAATTCTAATGAATGGGTATAAATCCTGAACGTAATTCTGTTTAGTTGTTTACTGACAATAATTTACATGTTCAACAACACTAACATTCTTTTAACTTTAACTTACTTAGTAATAGTTATATAACTGAATAAACCCAAATTCATTTTTATCTGGTACTAATACAAATTATCATTTTGACATAGACATAATTTCATTAAGTTAAAAGAAAACATTAGGTCAAACTTTCATATTTTATGTTTCATTGATTTTGCTATATTTTTCTGTCAGTGGGTTACAGTTACGGATCTCATAGATAGTTGTAATACATTTGATAATAGCTTATTTTCATCCAACCCGCACTGGAGCAGCGTTGTGTAGTTTGTTCTAGACCTCAGTCGTGAGGAGGTTTCCCTTCTCACAACTGGGTCATTAATGTGTTGAAATCATTAAAAGATTAAACATCATCCGCTAAATACAGAATGAATTATCATTCGACTATCACCTTAGTCGACGTACTTCTATTCTAGGTATGTCATTAAGTTCAAAATCGTGACCTTTGAAATTACAGCCTCATTCATAAGAAAACAAAAAAATGTGATTAAATCTAACATTGTGCTTGATCCACCTTGGTTACTAAAAATAACTCGATCATCAGTACATCATAATTTCCCCGAATCTACTAACCATAAACAATAAAATCATTTCACAAGAACATAATCTGTTCCATACTCCACAATACGACGTCACACATAGAAAAGGACAAGACACGTCGATAACATCAGTGAATTCCAGTGGACAGGACTCGGGCATCGCTGAAGCAGGAAGGTGTCCCTGCGGACAGTCCAGCACACACACGTCTGAAGAAAGCAGCGGGTATGTACTGCGATCATTATCAGTGTCAATAAACATATATTTATGAACCTGAAACTTTCTTCCACCCTAATACAATAATAATTCTTGTAACGGCGTTTGAACTTTCATTAGAATGAATTCTTTCGCCAATATGTACAATAAAATCTTACGAGTGACAGGTTCATATATTGTCCCAGAAAATAAAAATGATATTTTTTACTAGTTGATTTTTACTAGAGTATTTGAAGGAATGCGAGGGTAGTTGCTAGTTTAATAGGTAAATAGGTATCTTTAACAAATTTAAAAGGAGAAAGCGAAAAGTAAATATAATAAAGTCTGATTTAATAATGAAACATTCTTTTTTAAAATCCTAATTATGATATTCATACAATAACATCTTCTGTAGTTATTAATAACAAAAATTATAACAATTAAATGATAAATATCGTTTGATATTTCAGTTGCAGTTACGAAGATTCCCTGAAATCAAATCACAAAGAAGATCGATCGAAGCCATATCAAATCTCCGAGCCACGTTTCCTCCGACGTGCATCCTTTGCTCATCAACCCCTGGACGGGCGCCGCTACAACCATCGTCGTCAGTCCTTCTCAGAGAATCTCCAAAGACACTTCCCAACCTTCGACAGAGTAGGGTCCGGAGGAAGAATCACCAAGCAGACGTCAACACCAAACGTTAACATGCCAGCATATTTCTTGAATGGAAAGAAGAATTACAGAAGAAAAGAGGTGGTAGATGAACCCATGGTCGATTACGATCATAGCGAAGTGGAGGATTTGTTTGATGTGAAGCTGAACAGACGTTCGAGTGCGAAGAATAGAAAGAGAGGGAGTTTTATGGAGTTGGGTGGCCAGGCTGCGGTGTTTGTGGCGACACCAGCCGCTGCAGAGATCATGAGAAGACAAGGAAGCGAGAGACTTATGTTCGCGAGACCATTGCAGTGAACTGAAAAGAATTTAATTCTAATGTGACTTCCAAAGAAGTATCCTTTGAAAGGAGCTGTAAATTCTTATAACAGAATAAAAAAATATTTCAATTTCCAAACGAAATGTGACAAATCAGGCTTCAAAAGTCAAATAGTTAATTACAAAGGAATGAGTTTTGGAAACATATTTTTGAATGTATAAAACTTCCTACCGATATTTCCTAGCGACGTATGAATATTTGTTTATTGTGTAAGTAGATAATGTGGATCATACATACATTAAAATTATCTTACAAATTTTAAATTAAAAGTATGTTGTAATTATTATGAAAATTTTACAAAACTTTAAATATATTTCTAGGTAAACATTATTAAAAATGTTGTACATTTTGTACTGTGAATAGTTGTAAATAGATTAAAAATAAATAAGTTATGTTATAAGAAGTTGAACGTTATTTCATATACACAGAATATTTTCTATTTTACTCACTATGATGCTGATGAAAAGATGATAATTATTCATTACTTTTAATTTAATCTACTTGAAGCGTGCCATTTGGAGGAGATGTAGAATATATAATTAACTTCATTCTCAAAAGGAAAAACCGTTTATATTTTTATTTCTAACGATATGGATTTATCCAAAAATTATATTTGAGTAACAATTAATTAATATTATATGTACTCGTAACTATTTATGACTTTTGTATATCTTTTAATTTTATGTAATAGGACATCTTTAGCTTTAAATGAAAATGAAGTGCTAAGTTGTATATTTGGAGGCGAGTGCCACTAGTACCTCTGTAAATACTCATAATTGTAGTGTTTCAATGAATTTGTACATTTTGTTTGACAAGGATTTAATAAAATTGTTTCTTTTATATTCTGTTATTTCAATTTCTTCGTTGATTTTTACACTAATACTGTTTGGCTCCCCTGTCCCTGACAACCTACTCGAAGGTATGTAACTATAATCAAAATAATAATAGTTAAAAAAAACCAAAAAACACACTTTATTGGTTATATGAAGACGGATTTAATGAGGCAAAACAACGGGTGTAGTTAGCCATCCCATTCCCGATACACCTTCCAGTTCCATCATCAGATCAGTTCAGTGGTATCATATTATTTTATAATCATCAGAGCTACACATAAATGCAAAGTTTCACGCAGATACAATAATTAGAAGTGGATGATATGAAGCTTCTTAAATTCCATTACGTCTCGGTCAAGCGTGTACAAACCAAGAGCTCCTGTCACGCTGCTGTAAACTGAGTTGGTGAAGGTAAGTGGCCCATCCAATTATCGAAGTTTTATGCCTATCATCACGGTGAGAAACAGGATCGTGCCTTCTATAGCACGGTAAACTACTAAGAACGTTTTCATATTAGTCACGTGCATATCCTTTGGTATATAAGTAAGGATTTCGAATGATTTATTGTATAAAAACTGCATGTGTCAAGTTTCAGAAGAAAAAGAAGCCCAAGTTGGAACAGAAGAGATAATAATGCTGGGTCTGTTTCCTTAAATATCTCTGCGAAATCCACATAACTTTACAAAGAAGCCAAAAAGAGTATTAATTTATAAATCTTTGCAACACAAAAATAAAATAAAGTACCTTACTCTATTTCTAAGTCACCGAAAGCCAATAGCGATCGTAAAAAAAGAATAGCGCTACAAGTTATGAAAAAAAATAAAATGAGTTATTGCGGGGAATAAATATCCAAGGAGCGCTGCTCCTTGTTCAGGGCTTCTGGCTGGATACACGCTGTTTGTTTTAAACCACTGTGACAATGCTTTAGGAATCTTTTAGACTAGTATCGCACGGGCGGTACGTTGATAAAAACTAGCCTGTGTGTTATGCTAGACTATAATCTATCCCTGTATTAAATTTCCAGATTTCCGTTCAGTAGTTTTTGGGTGAAAGAGTAAGAAACATCTTTCCATTCGACCACCCATCTGGTGTGGTTACAAAATGTGTGGTTATGTGACCGGGCGACGGCGGGGTCCACCCGAAAGCAAACCCGCCTTCGCCTGCGGGAATTATACGGCGGCCTGAGTCGCACGAGGGCCTGGCTCCTAGAAGAAAGGCGCGGGGACTAAGGCCAGGCCTATGGGGTTCTACGGTGTGTGGACTATATTTAAGACGGTTGCAGGTTTAACAAATTGCGAAACGGAGTAGGAAGTGCACGCGTACCTTGAATCAACTGCCTGCGATCTCCTCTAACGCTGTTTTATTACTCTCACTCCACTTCTCATTTCTAGCAACGTGCTCACGTGTAAGATGGCGGTTATCGCGGTTATACAGTAGCGGAAAGCAGATCTGATTCGCGGCGACGCGTGCGTTACCACAGGTTAACAACTGCTGGCTACCTGCCTGTCCATCGTGTGCAGAGGGAGCGGGACACGGATAGAGGGATGGGAGGGGATGGAGGAAGTAATGCTGCCATATATATGTACTTCCATAAATCGGGCGCGCATTAAAATTACTTATATGGCGGAAAATATAGGAAGTAGCCGGCAGCTAGCTAAATTTGTTGTCAGTTCCGTAGTACCTGTCACACTTAATGGAATGATCATTCCCTTCTCCTCCAGTGTCAAGAATCTTGGACTGTATTTTGACTCTACTCTAT
>DWJZ01009063.1:0-10939 GCA_018249125.1 Asbolis capucinus
TGTTTCTTTTTGTTTTTGCGCAATCTCAGTTAAAATAATCACTTACTGCTTCATAGGATTTTGGTCGACGAAAGGTATAATTCATAGCAACTAGCCCTCAAGTGCTCCAGCTGAGAACCTCGCTTTAACACAATTATAAAATATACAGTCTCTAGCTTTGATGTAGAAACGGAAATAATAATCTCTGGATGAAATCTCCATTACGTTTACGTTATTTGGTTTCAACTTCTTAATTAATTGGCGACAAGTTCAATCAGTACGGGGCACGTGGACTTGTGATTGAAAAATATCATTACGAACACTTCATATAGGTTTGACGGTTTTCCGGCAGGTTTTGCACGTTCCAATTTATATAGAACCTGACTGCTACACCGAAGGTCGCGGGTTCGATTCCCAACCAGGTCAAACTTTTCTGTTGATGAGCTGCAATGTCTGCTCTGTATGTCTGGTTGTAAATATCTATATAAGTATGTATTTAAAATTATACATATATGTTTATCAGTTGTCTGATCACCATAGTGCAAGCTAATGCTTAGTTTGGGGTCAGATGGCCGTGTGTGAGTTGTCCAAAGATATTTATAATAACACAGTGATCGCCTAGTGGTTTGAATGGTCTCTCGAACAGTTGGTCTTGAGTTCAAAATCTACGCGCACTTTATCAAAGTTTGTACGTATCAGAAGTTGATTGTCATGGTGAAGGAAAACTTCGTGTGGAACACAGCACTTCTGAGAGTTCTCCATAATGTTCTCGAAAGTGTGTGAAGTCTAACAATTCGCACTTGGCCAGGGCGGTGGACTGTACTGAACTAAAACAGTGTTTATTTCGGACTATAGGAAATCTATATCAGTGATAGTAAACAATTTTAACAAATAACGTAACCTATTGTTAATTTTTATAATTATTCATATTTATTTGATTAATAATCCAAGTCGAAAACGTAAAAAATAACAACATTACACGAACTAATAGATATATTGTGTGCTAGATATTATAATATCACGAATAGTGACCTACATCTGGGAGATGTGGTCGCCCCCAGTAGTCCAACAGCAACAATCAACGATGCACAAATCAATAATCATTAATCATTGCTGTAGTGTTTGTGTATACAGAATTGGTAATGACTTCGTGCGGGTAGATGAGAGAGCTGAGTGTACCCGCTGTGGTGCCGATGGTGGCCAAGCGAGTCAAAGTTAATACTGCAACTAGAATCAAATTTTTTTGGTCCTAAATATATAGTGAGGTGAGGTTTTTTGGCCCTAAATATATGAGTGAGTTTGGTCCTAAATATATAGTGACCTAAAAAAAGGTCCTAAATATACATATAGTGAGTATATATTATTTTATGGAGAGAATAAGAAATAATTATTTATTTTTCTAATTTGCAAAAAAAAATTTTGTATCACGCTCACACACATTAAACTTCTAACGCAAGACGTGTCAAAAGATTGTGGGATGTTTTTTTATAATTTTAGTATTGCATATAAACATTGATATGTTGTACTGAAAGATAGTATTTTCGCGTACTACATACGAGTAATATCGTACTATACTATATAAATATAGACATAAAATAATTGAAATATATGTATAATAAATAAATAAATAATTGAAGTATTTCTAGCACGTAAATAAATTTACCGAATTGCGTTTTGTTGATTTGTATTTTATTTAATCGGAATAAAGGTCATAATAGTCTGAACATTCCTCAAAAAAATCTTCGAGGCTGTGTGAGGTTACTTGGAGTGGTGGACAATGGGCTGTACCTCACATAGTGAGAGGAGACCAGAGTCAGCCAGTGACACAGTTATGGATTTCAATCAACCCCCGACAATTTTTTTTATATTCGATAAGTTGGCGCTTGACTACGAAACCACCTGATGGTAAGTGGCGACGTAGTCTTTGATAGTAGCGCACTTACTTAATAAAAGCCTAATCTCCCTTGACTTGAAGACATTTAAATAATAATCAAACGGGAATACCGACGCGGCAACTTATTCCACACCGGTACGAATGGCAAAGAACGAGGCGAAACGTATTATTATTGTCATAATAAAATCAAAGGAATAGTAACATTACCTCCAATTTCCAATATGAGTACATATATATTGCCATATAGAAGAACACCGAAAACGTCTCATCGCACCGGGTTTATTTGGTCGCATCTTGTTTATATCAACGAAAATTCACGAAGAAAATCCAAAAATATTCCTTCAAAGCATAGTTTCTATTGAGTTTCAGTTGCTTCTGTCAATACACAGAACATCTTTGTACGTTTGATCTGGAATTGATATAAAATAAACCGTTTATTTCGTGTTTATTGAAATGGATTTTTAGGAACTCAGCGGTTCTCGGACTCTTCTCCGGCCTGACTGCAAGGCCGGAGGTCGTGGGTCCGATTCCCACCCAGGTTAAAATTTCTGTGATGAGCAGAAATGTTTGTTCTGTGTGTCTGGGTGTAAATATCTATCATGTTTGTGAATTATAAGTTGTGTGATTACCAAAGTTCAAGCTAACGCTTAGGTTGAGGTCAGTCGGCCGTGTGCGAGTTGTCTAAAGATATTTATTATTATTTATTAAATACCAAATCAAATCAAAGAATCTTTGTTGTGGAGTACAATTAAGGTATAATATAATATGTATTAAGATAATAGTAGATATTGCCGCCAGGGTAGCATACAATTTTGATAAAAATATAAAGTAAATATGTAATACAAAATGTCACAAAATAGTAATTAAAATAAAATAAAATTTATTTTTTACATATTAATAACATTGATATATGAATTTTGCAATTTGAATAAATACATTTTATAGTTTATTAATTAGAATTATTATATAAAATTAAATTAAACAGTTTTAAGTGTTCTTAAGGACCCCTCTTAGGTAAAGGCCTCCTCCAGAGAATGCCATCTGTTTCTGTCTTAGACGATACGAAATCAGTCTCGGCCAACGGTGTGTATTATGTCGTCAAGGCATCATGCGAGTGGTAAAATTATAATAAATAAAAAACATTAAATTAACAAAATACTATGATTGGAGTTGTTACGATATCTTATTTTGTATTATCCTCTAGATAATCATTAATGGAATAATAGCATTTCTTGGGCAAAAATGTATGCAACTTTTTTTTTTAATTCCTGGACTACAATGGTGGTACGAATGTAGTGTACTATAAGTGCTTCAACGAGTTCTTTAAGTTGCTGTGATGTCGCTACGACTTTTGAAACGAGAATCGAGTCATGATACATTTTGTTCCATATCTCGAGTACCACCGCACCAATGTTGTGTCAAAATTACTACTCAATATTAAAGCCGATACAAACATCAGATCCCATACTACCGCAAGTTAAATAAAAGCTTATAAAACCTAGGGCATAAGTCGATTACTGATAAAATCTGCTCAAAGCACCGCCGCGACCACAAAGTGAAGCTAACAAGTTTAAACCGCAACCGTTCCGTGAGTAAATAGATTACCTCCGGCCTCAAGCGTCTGTCATACGAACAATAAACGATAAACGATGTGGTAAATTACATTTGTGGTATGTTACAGGGGTTTAACCCATTAAGGGACATCTCCTGAGCACGGGTCTCTTATTTGAAGAAGCTAAGAGCAAACCCATTAATGGATATCTCCTGATCGCGGGTTCTTTCTCTTATCTGTAGATGCCAAGAGCAAACCCATTAATGGATATCTCTTGAGCGCAGGTTCCTTCTCATATCTCTAGATGCCAAAAGCAAGCCCATTAATGGATATCTCCTGAAGACAGGCCTCTTCTCTTTTCTCTAGATGCCAAGCGCAAACCCATTGATTGATATCTCCTGAGCACGGGTCTTTTCTCTTATCTCTAGATGCCAAGAGCATATTAATTAATGAATATCTCCGGAGAACAGGGCTCTTCTCTTATCTAAGGAACTCAGAGCAAACCCAATACCAGTATCTTCTGAGCATGGATCTCTTCCTTTATCTGAGTAAGCCAAGAGTAAATACATTATTGAATCTCTCCTGAACATGGATATCTCGTCAGAAAGAACTACAACTCATTACTTTACTTTGGATTGGTGGAGAAGTCGCCAACCTGAGTTTTCCTAGTTTTTCTGCCGCGCACAAGGTTTATGGACAGCTACTTGAGGAACCAACCGCAAAGAAGCTTTATAGGCTTACGTAGTGTCCGAATCATGAAAGTTCTCATGATTTTTTTCGCACTGACGGTCACCACCCGTGCCTACTATTGCGTAGGTCGCTGGTCAAGTTACACACGACGTCCGCAGTCGTCGGACTATAAGAGCTTCTAATGAAGAAATGCGATAGCAATGTCAGGTATGCGATTTCGACCAACGACTGCAACCGGCGACAGCGACCGGTGACGGCGACCGGCGACTGCTACGGGCGACAGCGATCGGCGACAGCGACCGGCGACTGCTACGGGCGACAGCGATCGGCAACAGCGACCGGCGAAAGCGACTGACGACAACGACTGCGATCGGTGACTGTGGCAGATAAATTGCGACTCCGACTGACGCATAGTGCTAGTAGCTTGCATAGTGGTGATAGAACCTGTCTTATTGTTCAAAGACTTATCGATTTCAAAAGAGTACTTTCTACTTCCTTTTATCTTAAAACTACTTAAAACTTAACCCTTCTAAATTCAAAAGCTTTAATCTTATTGGCTTATTTGTGAAAGGTGATAAGTTTGGGGTGTCTGACTGTGGCAACATAGGTCCCGAACAGGTGAAGCGATATTTATCTAGTTTGTTCTTGTTTGAAAGGTACCTAATTCAATCAAGAGTTTTCTCCACTGTGATTTGTTAAAATCTCTTAAACCGTTCGAAGACCGGCGTATTGTAGATTATAAAAGAACTAGTTTCTACCCGGGGCATTGCTTGCGTGGTAGGTACATTGATAGAAAACAGGCTATGTGTTATTGCAGATTATGATCTATCTCTGCACCAAATTTCAATCAAATCTGTTTAGTACTTTTTGCGTGAAAGAATAAGAAACATCCATCCGTCCTCGCAAAATTTCGCGTTTATAATATTCGTCGGATTTATCATGTTATCTTTATAGGTCAAAGTTGGAATTTTCCTTTTTATTTCTATTATTTGCCGAAATACACAAATAGCTGCATATGCTCCAAATTCACAGAATATATCATGTCTGCTGTTTATTTCCTTGTATTTTTTATTATGTTCATCAATTCGCTCCGTGTATTTAAAGACGAATAATAATGGCACGACATTATGTTAAAAATATCAGTATAGAGAAATTAAAAGAATTAACTGGAGTATTAAAAATTTATAAAATATCACTGCTAATATTATTGTGATGTGATTTTAGTTTGATTTTAGCCTTAATTAGACTAAGTTTCATTCAATATCCAGAATCAAACATAGTCTAGTTACGGCTAAAATCAGAAGCGTATTACGTGCAGTACAAAGTGCAAAACAGACACTCTTGCACATAAAACTTACATCCACCTACGGTATCGACTGTACAACATACTGTGCTTCAACCTATCGGCCCACTACTGAGTACGGGTCTCTCCTCGTACTGAGGAGGCCTAGAGCGTGCACCACGCTGCTCCAATGCGGATTGGTGGCGGGGTTAGTGAGCAATCCAAGTGTCGGACGTGTTTATGCCTCCCGAAGAGCTCCGACATGGCTTAACGATTGCTATCTAACGACGACAACCGGGCCGACTTTACATGCTATCTGAAGCACGGACGCGTTCATGAAATTTTGCCACTAGCGGTTACCTATCCTCCTACCGACCGCGACCGCTGTTACTAACTTTTTTCATGACTTACAATAGAAACAAGCCGCTTTGAATGCTTCATCATATAACATACTATGTGCAACTATCTTTTAATTATAAAAATAAATTTTATTGACTATACATTTATATTTACATATCTGTATAGAACGCTGCCTCCTAGAAAAGCACGACCTGTTGCCAAGGAGGCAAAGCATAAATAAACATTTCAAGACAACTCCCACACGACCATCTGATCCGAAACGAAGCATTAATTTGCACTGTGGCGATTAGACAACTGATAAACTAACATATTTTAAAACTAATATAGATATTTACACCCAAAACAGAACAAACATTTCTGTTCATCACAGAAAAGCTTGACTGGGGTGGGAATCGAACCGAACGACCTTTCAGTGAAGCAGTCAGATTTACTAACCATTAGACCAATCGGCATGTCAAAATACATAAACATTTCAGGACTTATACACGGCCATCTGATCTCAAACCAGGCATTGAATTATGGTGGTGAGACTGTTGATAGACATACATATATATTTTAAAATACATATACATCGACGATAGAAAACAATAAAGACGTAACTCTTTAGACTAACGTATAACTGTTACGCTCTTTTGTTTTTCGTGTAAGGGTTATTATTACAAAAAAGCTTATAAAACATTACAGAAAATTACATCTAATTCGTTTTATAGATTCGCAATATAATTTCCTGCCGTGCGGAGAAATTCGGTAATGGTTATGCTAAATATGTCGATGGACTGGTTCCATGCCACTAAGCCATTGAGCAAGGAGTGCCTGCATTAAGGGTGACCCCTTTACGAGGAATAATCTGCACCTTGGCACTGCAAAAAGATTGTAGACAGGCCGACGACGAGTAGCCTGTAAATCATTGTTCAATGAGATTTGCTCTAGCACTGACTAATTGCAGATATTTCCCCTAATCAGTAACACAAAGTACTCAATAAGGCATATATTACGCCGAGACTCTAATGTATTGTATCCTAACATTCCCAATATAAATATGAACGAGCTGGGGTATACATTAGGGTAACTAACGCAATATCCATACGTACGGAAATACAAGTACATTCATAAAAGATATTCAAATGTCTTCTATCGTCGATATGGTAAAAGGCGTACAGAAGTCAGCTGCTCGGTAGACGGTTTCGCGGGAAGGATTACTATCTTTTTGTAAAGCCCGCCTGGCTGACTACCACCTTCTTGCTTGAGTTAGTCAGTTCTTCTCTTTTTCTCCACGTTCTTCATCCAGTCGTAGAAGGCGTACAGGTCAGCTGCTCGGTAGAAGGCTTCGCAGAAGGATTATTATGTTTTTGTGAAGCCCGTCTGGCTGGCTACCTTCTTGCTTGAGTCAGTCAGTTCTCCTCTTTTTCTCCACGTCCTTCATCCAGCCTCCTTCCCATCCTTCTTCTGTTACCCATCCTGGAGTTGTATATTGTTACATGATTATTATAATGAACAGTGGACTCACGTTATATGGTCAGTTGTTGTCGTTATTGATCCCAGTTCCTTTAGCAATATACCGCTTCCTCGGTTTCTTTCTCTTCCGCACGTACGCGGGTCTATAACTTCCTTCCAGGCAGGCAACGCATTAGAAACTCCTCAGTCTAGAGTTATCAACGTCCGTGGGTGGTGATCCATCTGGTGAACCGTTTGCTCGTTTGCCTGTTTATCACATAAAAAATCTGGGTAAGGATCGAACTTCAACCCCAACTAGTAATCACAGAACCTGACTAGATTTTATAATCACTAGACCAACAGGCCAGAATTTTAAGTCAGAAAAACATTACCATCATGTATGACCTGATTAACCTACTAGGTTATTGAAGCTAGGATGGACAGAGGCGAAGTTAATGACCATAATTGAACCTGGAAATTTTCTGTGAGTTTCATATGGATGAGACGGCCAACCTTGTCTCTCACAATACTTTTTGAGAGTTTGCTAATAGTCGATATAACCACACGAAACTACCACGAAATTTGTATGACAATGTGACTGTTAAATTAGCAGCAAAAGTTAATAGGCTTTTATTAAGTTAGTGCGCTTCACAATCAAAGACTACGTTGCCACTTGCCATCAGGTCGTTTCGTAGCGCTAACTTATTGACTATATAAGCATTCATAAATAAAATGAATGAAAAAATAACTTTATCATAAAAAATTAACGAAATCAATTGTCTTAATTTCATTAAAATGGAGCTAAATGAATTGCGTCATCCTCTTAACAATACTTTCCAATTAATATGGAAATATTCATTGAGATATATCGATAAACAATGCTCTTCAATTTAATTTGTTTCTCAATTTTATATTAATTGGTGTTTCATTAGGAGATGGATATAATTGGAATTAATGATTGGTGTTTACATCAGTTGGCAAAGTAAATAAAATTAATTACGGAATATATAGCTAACAAGGTTTACCAAAATGTTTAAAAACACAAAGTTTAATTATAATTCCCTAATACAAAGAAATACACAAAATGTCATAACTGTATTGTTAACCGTCGAGGAGTTCCGTTCTTTGGAGCCAATTCTGAACGTAGTATCAGGTCATGTTTTTCATAGAAATGCATTGTTATCGGAACTGAAGCAGTATGAAGAATATCTCGGAAACTGCGAACTACTACGGAACGGAAACTATAAAAAATCGGGTGAAATAAGTAGATCTCGACATCCTCTATCCACGGACCTTCACGCGACCGACACTACTCATATTACATCCTGTATATTTAAAAATATTATTTTCACGATCTTTTGATTTATAGCGGGTCCTGTAGGTTGCGCGGGGGGAGGCACTCATCACCATCGTCGCTGGGGCTTCACAGCCGCTGCCCGGTCGCTAATCAGCACCTGCTGGGCTTTTTACCAGCGGAGTTCACCTGGTAGGGCCTGATCGTCGGGGCAGCGCGAAAAACCCCACCGGATTCGACGCCGCAGTCGAAAGGCCGCACACCTTGATGAGACAGCGCGGCTGTAAGGCCACCTCCCCAGATTGACCATACTTGATAAGACTACCAGACTGAACGTGAGGAACACTCAGGCCCACTAAGCCCTCCATCTAAGGACCGCTACGTATCTACATGCCGCAGTAGACCCCTCGAAAGGAAAGTCCCGGACCATTCCGCCCGCCCCTAAGAGACGTTGCGATAACTACGTCGCTTTTAATTTATATATTACTATGGTAAGAAAAATCAAACATATCCCTTTTATTTTGCGGATGCCGTTTTGAAACTTTTTATATAGCCTATTTCACTACCATAATTCTGACAAATTCGACACTTCATATGTTGGATAATTTCTTTGGATATTACCTACATTGAACACTGCTTTTCTGTATGTAGGTAATAAACGAAGCCAGAATCGACTTGAGCACTAGAACAACAGTGAAATTTTATTTCAAGTTGATTCCTATTCCTGGTTATTGCGTTGGTTGTCAATATTGAAACAGACACTAATAGAATTAGTGTCTGTAGCGGGGTGAATGGAATTATTCGATTTAAAGCCGCACAATACGAGTACCAATTGAGTTTAAACGTTAATCATTACACAATTTAATTTGATACCAAACCTAGAAAAAAACGTTTCGGTATTTCATTTTGTTACCTGTCTTGCGACACGATAAAATCAATATCAATATTATAAATGTGAACATGTGTGTGTTTGTCATCCTTTCACGTCAAAATGGAGAGATAGATTGACTTATGTAGCTTATGATTTGGAAGGTGATGTAAGCTACTTTTTAACACATTTGGTACCACGCAGGCGGAGCCGCGAGCCGACCTTAGTCATTTTATAAATTAGTACTTGGTACACTCAATCACAAAATAATTTGCCGAAAAAAACTTATTAAGATGTACACATGATGGAAGTACAGATAGCTTTGCTATCTATGTTTTCAAGAAATAAAATATTTTTTGACCCCAAAAATTACTGTAGTCGAATAAAATACGCCACGCAGTATTTTCCAGATATTATGGTTTTCTTATCTACTGGAAATAGTAAATGCTTTCATATTCCAATAACCATTATGCAGTCAAATGTTGGTATTGGAAACCGCTAAAATGTCACAGCGTCCATTATGAACCATTTTCCACTGTATCGGAACTGAACACTTAGTTCTAATGCTATCTGATTACGATTCTAGTTTCACAAATCGTAACGATATCGTAATGACTTTGTCGTTGATCCGCAATTTGATGCCGCAATTTGGTGGACTTTCATTCCGATCTGCATTCCGATCCCAATGTTGAAGTTCTATTGAAACGCAATTAATATAAATGAATACTAAATTCCCGCAGGACTGCGGGACGACTTCTCAACTTGGACAACTTTGAAATTGTTTAGTAAATCGAAAATCGGCTGACTAGAAGTATACACGGTGTAAATTCGATCTAGAATTAATTTTTGCCATAAAAACTTGTCAAGAATGCTGACGCGGCAAAACTGCCAGAAATAGCTAGAAGCGTAAGAAATTCTATGAAGCAGTTCGCATTATGCCAGTTTCTACAAAAATAATAGGCACCGAAATCAACTGTACAAATTGCCCTGGTACTTGAATCCATAGGTGGCTGTGCACATGGGGCTCAAAAGGAGAGGGGGAGTTAAGGAAAAAATCATTATGAGCAAATATATTTGGCCAAGTGACACACGGCCATCTGACCTCAAACTTTTTGCCGTATTGGGGCGGCTTATAATACAATCCCCAATCCCATGCTGACCTACGATATTAAAAGGCGTACAGAAGTCAGCTCGGTGGAAGAACTTCGCGAAAGAATTGTAATCTTTTTGTGAAGCCCGTCTGACTGGCTACCACCCTCTTGCTTGAATCAGCCGCCAAACGATTCGTCGTGTTCCGGCTGGGGGCTTGAGAGCCAGTTCTCTTCTTTTTCTCCCCGTCCTTCATCCATCAACCTCCCCATATTTCTTCTGCCTCCCGTCCTGAAGTAGTATGCTGTTGTGGTCAGTTGCTGTCATTATTGATCCCAGTGGCTTTAGCAATGTACTGCTTCCCTTGTTCCTTTCCCTTCCCCATATTTGCAGGTCTGTTTCTTCCTTCCTGGCAGGCAACGCGTTAGTAACACCCCAGTTTGGTATTACTAATGTCCATGGGCGCCAGTGTTCACTTACCATCAGGTGATCCGTCT
>DWJZ01009064.1:0-10938 GCA_018249125.1 Asbolis capucinus
TGCAAACTCTCCGGCATGCAGGTTTCCTCGCGATGTTTTCCTTCACCGTTATAGCGAGTGACATTTAAATGCTTAAATCGCGCATAACTCCGAAATGTCAGAAGTGAGCGCCCTGTGATTCAAACCCGAACCTTCTGAGTAGGAGGCCGAATTCTTAACCACTAGGCTATCACCGCACCGCTAACATTTATTTTAGTGAACTTTAATTGAGTAGGTATTACATTAATCATTAAAATAAAGGAATACATTAATAATTAAAGGAAAATGTCATTAAATAATAATAAATTTCTCAGGACAACTCACACACAGACATTTGATCCCAAATTAAGCATTGTATTTGCTATGGTGATCAGACAACTGATAAAATAACATGTATATTTTCAAATACAAACTTAAATAGATATTTTTAATACACCCCGATAGATCAAACGTTTCTGTTTCACAGAAAAGTTTGTTCTGTATGGGGATCGAACCCACGAGCCATTTGATATTAAGAACCATATGGTAATATGAACCGTGTGGTATAATGAGCAAATTGCTGTAACTAAGTGTAAGACATATATTTAACACTTATTCTGAACATATTGGACAAGTATAAAACATATTTTATAACTAGTGTTCGTCCGCGGCTACGCCCTCGTGGTATGTTGATAAAAAGTAGTCTATATATGACTCCAGACTATAAACTACTAACCTGTGCCAAATTTTATTCATATCCATTCAGTAGTTTTTATATGAAGGAGTCACAAACATCCATCCATCCTTACAAACTTTCACTTTTATAATGTTAATAGGACAATAAGCGCATTTAAAAAAAGGTAAATTGAATCTTGAATTCCTTAAAATATTTCAAGATATAAAACATTAACCTTGCAACAAGAAATATGGCTTGCTTATATAATGTCTATACATTATAAGAACAATGTATACTGAGGAAAGAATTCCACTCAAAATACAGAGATTAAAAGAGCCCTAGTAATGTAATGTGAGGGTCAAGCAAATTTGACGAGAGATTATTATAACGGAACGGACCGCCTGTTTGTCTTTCGTCTAATGGACCAGTCTCGTGCATATTCGACCTTAATTAATAAGGATTTATATGTTTAGAAAGTTTTTATTTAATTTACACAGTGAGTCATTCGGTAATAGAAACTGTTTACTTTTGTCAGATTATTAATGAGTCAGATTGCTTTATTATGCTTTGATCTTATACGAAATTAATATGTAGAATGCCATTAAAAATATTTCTGCAGGCGGACATACAGTGAAGTTTTAGAAACAGAGCTTTGCATCCTTTGTCCTTTGGTTTAATCAAACTATAATTTAGTAAGTAGTAATAGTAGTTGTAAATTAGTAACTTATATTTTTATTAATAAAAAATCTGTGTTTTTTAAAAACAATTAATATCACTTTCTCGTTACACATACGAACACGTCACCAGGAGCGCAGAAACCGCAGGAGTCAATAAAAGCGATTGGCGACGAATGCACAAAACGAGGGTCTCCGCGGTCGGACGTGACGCAGCGCTTGACGACGGTCACTTTATTGCTGACCGTCGTCTGCTCTCCTAATCATTGGTGTGAATCAAAACTTTCCGATCAAACCCATTTTGTAGCAAAAAAAATCTTTTTGTTTTTTGTTACAATTTGAAGAGTATGAAGTATGAGAGAGAGAGTGTGTATTTAGTATTATTTTTATTTAACTTACGTGTCTATTTCACTTACGTTAGATAAATATAATACTAAATACACACTCTCTCTCTTAGTCTTAGTCACCTACTCAATTTATTCATTACTAGAAATTGCACTTGCTTCGCTTCGGAAGAAGAGGAGTTAGGAGTCGGAAGAATGGTTTCAGAGTTGCCATACTAATTTTAAACTATTATCCCACGGGAACAAAGCAGTTTTCTGGGAAAAAAAGTATCCTTTAACCATTGTCCTTACATAAGCCACAAACATTGTAACTATATTGGTCCTTGCTTTCGGAGTTGCCATACTAATTTTAACTTGTTATCCTGTGGGAATTATGCGATTTCTTGGGAAAAGACATATTCTATATCCATTCTCGGGTTTTCTACTACGACTATGCCCAGTTTTATCTAAATCTGTCCAGTAGTTTTTCCGTGAAGCTCGAACAGACAGACGGACAGTAAATAAAAAAAAATAGTTTTGGTCTCTATATCGATAACAAAGCAGCAAAATTTTCAAATGTTTCATGTCCAGAATTGACCCGTTACAGTTTTATTTGGTATAGATTAGTTTTATTTTATTATTCAAGTCATAAAAAAGGCAAACGTATATCATTCAGGCAAGTAAAAATTTAACTGTAAAACGAAACGTAGAAAACACAAATCAACCCGAACGTCATGTCCAATACAAAGAACAAATGCGAAGACTAATTCGAGTCTACAGGTTACAAATATCCTTCATATTTCAAAGTCGTTTGCATCTGGACACAGGGTATTGAGAAAGGGGCATGCTTTATAAATAATTAGTTTAGGCTGGACATCCATTTCATCAGTTTGATTGAGATACTTCTAAGTTTGCATGTTTTTGAGTATTACTCAAATACTTATGTGGTATGCCATGTGGTACCAAACGAAGTAGATAGAGACGAGTCAATTAATCATTATAGGAATTAATTAATGTAGAAAGGAATCAAAACCTAGAAATGAACTTAATGAGCACGTAAATGAATGGCTTAGTTTAAAACATACACATTATGTCTGCAACATAAGAAGTACTTAAAAAAACAATAACATACGTATATTTTAATTGTTATGTAATCTCAAAGATCCTTTCAACCCAGGCCAATTAAAGCGGAGGTTTAGAATATATGCTACGTTTTTCATGATTCTTCAGATTTCACCCTTGATTTATGCAACGTCCACCAATGTATATTGATGTAATAATAAGTTAATCGTAGAATTGTGAATAAAAAACAGACACCGAGGGTGCAGAGTTGTCACATTCTCTTACTGCTCCCTTTGTGACAGCCCATAAAACGCAAATTCGGCAATAAAAGGAGCACCCCGACAAAACATCCTTCCTGGACACTGGCTCAATACAATACCCGCCATTCACAGCGGATTATTGTATTTTTCCAGCACTCGAAATATTTAAGAAAGGAACTAATGAATCTAAGAATATCTGATAAGGTATATTCAACCGTAAGTGCGAGGAAGGAAGTTTAGTTTGGATTCGAGGGGCAAAAAACTTGAAAATGCGGAAAGATTCGTTTAACAATGAGAGCTCTAATTAGCTGTCAAGGCTGCAGACTTCAGACCAACGTACGTCTATCCCAGAACTGCGAATTATTCAATGGAAATCTCCAGTGGTTTCTTTCGTTATGTGAATAGAGTATGCGATTGGAACCTTTACTGGTTGCTTTGTTTAACATTGTTGCTTTTTCTTTTAAACTTCATGTTTCTGCCACGACTACATATATTTTTAATTCCAATATAACGGAGAATTTGTTTTTTTTATTAGTAGTTTGTTGAAAAAAACTTGCTGATTCCTAAACGATCGTGTTATGCTTTGCCTAATTCTCTTAAATTTCCCGGCAATCTTATCTAAATTCTAATGATTGACTCTTTTTAAGACTCAAATAAATATCAATTATATAAAGACTAACGTTGTCGCAGCCCTTTTAGCGATTAGCTGTATAAACATAAACCAAAATAAATCACACAAATCACGAACTACGCATTCAAAAACAATTAGAAGGGCGCGAATTTGGGTGTCTGCCTAATTGGTATGAGATTTGCAAGTGTTTCTAATTGCGTTGAAATTTGCGACTCCAAGGCGATCAGTCACGGCACCATCAGGTTAATTAAACCATTTGTCTGATTCCGCATTTACTAAATGTGCAATACTTTTCCAAATAATCCCAAATTTGCTGTCTAGTCTGTGCTCAACACAATGTCTGGTTTAGAAGAATTTTCTGCCACAATCGTGCGCAGCATACCTATTTCGAAGATTTTTAAATATATTAAAAGTATCATACATTTGTCACACGCTTCTCAAAGATAACTTTATCTACTAAAACTTTAACTTTAAAAACATCTATTAACGCTCTTATTTCATCGATGTTTCTTTATCTATAGGTAAAATGGCTGATCAGCATCTCTACATGGATTACTAAACACAATTTCTTCACAGGTACCTTAGCTTATCAACCGGTAGTTAGAAAGCTAGTTTGAAAACTTGCTTGAATTGCTTTGTATCCGGAACCCTTACAAAAAGCCACCCCATCCACTGTAATTACGTCATGCTCGTTCATGGCTGGTTTTTTAAAAAGGTTCATTTTCATTAACGCCATTGGCTCACATATTTGTCATAACCTATCACCGTCCGTAGCTTATTCCTTTTTGGGCACATTTTTAATTTGCGTTGTTTCAATTTTGTTCCTTTCTACGTTCCTTTCATTGGTGAAATTCGTTTCGAACAATTTCTCGAAAAATAGTCCTGGAACATTGTGACACCACATAATACTTTGTCTTTATGATTTTGCAGAACAAATTTAATTTTTATATTAGGTTATTAGGTGAAATCCTGCATCAATCCGCATTAGACCAACTTGGTGGTGTGCCCTAGACCTCCTTAGTATAAGTAGAGATCCGTGTTCAGTAGTGGGCCAATCGGTAGAATCCTGCGTAATATTTCAAAGCGGTTCAAATAACAAATAAAGATCAGATTTTTACATATCGAGTCTAATAATCGTTTAAGAAAATTGATATTTTTTTTTTTACCTTAGATAAGTTAGCGCTTCACTACGATCTCACCTGATGGTAAGTGGCGATGAAATCTTTGATGGTAAAGCGCACTAACTTAGTAGAAGCCTATTCACTCTTGACTTGAAGACATTTACATTGTAATGGAACTTAAATAATACATTTCTTCAAGTACTGTTAATTTATTTTTTACTTTGATAGAATTTTGAGTCTGCGAGAGACAAAGTAATGATAATAAAAACAAATATAACATTCTAGTTACTCTTCTATTAAATTCCAGTGTTAAGCCAGCCGAAATAACAAGAACAGTATCACTACTCATCTCTCTTTACATAATCAAATATTCTTCGACCAAACGCTCAAATACGTTGATACTGTGTCTAGACGTGGAGATATAGCAGTATCTACCGAATATACAGTTACGGTAGTCTTTGACGCTTGGCTTTTTATTTCTAATTTAAGTTTACCTGACAGAGATAGTTATTTTTATATCTAGAATAAGTGAATACTTGATATAGATCCCTGAAGTGATAGTTGCGTACGAAACATTGAAAAAAAGGTTTTTAAATTAGCTTTTCTCGTTGCGACCTCTATAAAACTACGCTTTTCATGAATGATTACAGATAATATCAACATATTACCATAAAGCGAAATAAACTTATTAGATATTGAAGAAAAATTAAGAACGATATTCATTATACCACAATTTTGATATCAGATTAGACTTATGACGAGCATTTAGTGTACCTTAAAAACTTATTACGTGAAAATCGAAGCGGATAATTATATCGCCTGTAAACAGCATCAGATAATGAAATTTGTTATCCGTTGTTACGAAATATAATGTTTTTCAGGACGCCTAGCCTTCATGGAAATTGCTTCCAACCATGCATAAATATCTATTAGGCAGGATCCTGAGATTAATATTTTTCAATGGGAACATTTGTTTAACTGCTGAGGGATTGTCTGGAGCGTGGAGTCTCGACAAATAAGGGCTGAGTTGGTTAATGGAGATTCTGGATTCTGTTTACGCAATTAATGTTCGTGATAACATAGAGTAACAAGAGGCATTGTTTATAGACTTTTGGGCATATATGTGACTTAAAATTTAGCTTTACTTTTCATCAATTATTTGTAAACAATACAATTTTAAGTAATCGCTGCAAAACGAAAACTGGACGTTTTAGTGTGGGTTTGACAATGATTTTCAGAATTTTGATCTGTACCCTTATGTACGGTGATCTCAGAAATAGGTAAACTGATTTGAATATGGTTTTCACTCTAGTTTTATGCTCAGCTTGCATTAATATCAAAGTTTGTTTTATTAAAATCGATTCACAAATAAACAAGAAATTGCATTTAAAACTCTCATTTGTTATATAATTTAATAGTTAAGATACACGTGTGTGTCATAATGATGTAGAAAAGTTATGCGCCAAAAATCTCATTACACTTCATATTCCGTTTCTTTTCCTCTTGCTGCTAAACCTTGTTCCATAACACTTTTAGCCTTTCATTTTTCATAAAGTGTTTCTGCCATTTGCGCCCCTTGTAACCCTGTAAGAGGTGCGTTATGATATAGCTTCCGAGGTCCAATGTCAGACAATAGGTAAAATTCATACGGCCCGTGCGCTCTGAATGCAAACCGCCTAATTATACGATCGCCAAGATGGCTGCCGTATTCCAACTTCGAACTGTGCTTTTAATTTGAATTTCGAAGATGTTTTTGGGAAGTTTTAATGGCTTATTTTTTCGCGTGAGATATTTTGTTATCTAAATGCGGTTAGACTTATATGTATACTATAGTCTCAGAAGTAAGTTAGAAGTTTAGTTTTTTACATATTTCAATGACCGTTTATATTATTTCGACACCAAAAATCTGTCATTACGTAATGCGATTGTAAAATTTAGTTAATGAATTATACAATGAAATTCCAATCAGATGCAATAAAACCAAATTCTCAACGACAACTTTGGTATCTAAGAAAGGCGAGATCAATAAATCGAAAAGTCACATCTTTATCGCGAAGGTAAGTCTGTACCTTCCTAAACTTAAGCTTTACTTCTCGAACTTAATGGCATTTCATTATATCGTTAGATAGGCTTAGGACGGTTCCGACCGGTGAGTTATGGTTATTTGAATTGTGCGAAACAAAATAAATTTAGTGAACGTGCTCTATGCCGTTCTGCTCTTTGCATTTTTGAGTGCTTATTTCGAGTGGGATAAAAGTTTGCGTTATTTATGGGGCTTCTAAGATTTAATGTGAAGTCAAACAGCGATAATGTTGCTCCCGACTGAATATCGTTTCGGGTTTCGGATGTTTGCGACGGAATTTTAATGCGTTCACCTACCTAAACGTTTTACCTCCAGAGTTGGTTTTCCGTTATCGGTTTTTGTTCTGACTTATATTAATTACAGAACCATTGCAACGTTGAGCATAGTCAGATTTACCTTATTATTTACCTATGTTATTGATATCTACTGAATTTAACGCAGATGGTATTAGGTATATTTTTTATGTTATCAAAAGGGCAACTCTATTTGTTTCTCTGTGCAGTTGGAGAAGAAATTTTTATAACATTATGTTACTTTTTTATTTCTAGCTACGGCAACTACAAAATATTATACTGAGTAGATCATCCAAAATTCAAATAAATCAATAGCAGTAACTGTAGGTCATATAATAGGCACGTCATCCGAAAACCACTGTTTTTCATCGTGTATCTTTGGACTTAGTGAAATTAAAAACCTATTATTCGTTTTCGTTGTTACAGTAATAGATGTATGTAACTGCACTTTTCATAAAAGATGGCTTCTTGTAAATACAGTTATAATATGTTGTTTTCAGTTCCCTTTATCTATTTCAACATTCACATTCATCTCATCTACAATTACTTACAACTCAACCACCAATTCACCTCCCGAACGCAATCTGTTTCCTGTCATTAAATCAGGACTTACCAAACTATCATTAAGGAAACGGCTGTCAATCCGACCAAACCGCGCATCGCGCTAAATGGGTCGCGCAACGAAATACAGTGGGAGATACCGGGATAAGGGATACATTTTACATCTCAAGTATTTGGGGCGATAGTCTGAGGCAGCGGTCGGCATTTCATTTCAAATAGTCAAATTACATAATTGTAAAATTATTTAAAAGGAATATTTGCGGTCATATTATACGTCTACTTTATTTCATAATAACGTCAGTTGATTTAGTTGGAAAGAATTAGGACGAAAAGTAGGTACAACATTTTATATGTATTTTGCATTTGCGATCCATCAAATTCATTCGTGTCTGACAAGGTAAAATAACTAATACCTGGTTCCAAATATAAATTACTGGAGCCTACTGCAGTAGTATAAAAAGTATTTTTAGTTATTGGAAAAAAAATATTGGAAAAAGACTAAGAAGATGTTAAGTTTTTAAATTAATTTCTGTAATACAAGGTATTTAAGCAAAGGGTGGGTTAACCCTTTAATTGCACACTACTGAGCCCGAGAGAGCACGCATCACAGACAAGGTTACTAGCTTGAATAAGGCCTATCATTTATTTCTATGGCTCCTTTGTATTAAAATGATAAGATTATAAGCGTTATATTCGCTTTAAATGCTTTGGAAACCAAAACCGATCCGAGATCATATTTTACCAAGTACTTTCTATACCTACTAACACAGGCTAACACAGGAATCATATGAGATATCAAAAGACCAAAATCCTAGATAGCGCATAGAACTGAATCTACCAGACATATTAATATTCAAATCTTCAAATTAATTGAACACATAATTCATAACTAAGTTAACTTAATCTGGCTGCCGTAACCCAGATTTATAACAGATAATAACCTCATAACGGGGGATGGTCGAGAACAAGACATGTAAGGGTTTGAACACACACTCATGTTGCGAAAAGGGCGGATTAGGCAGTAAAATTTGTTAAAGACGAGCTAGATGTGGGTACCTCGCGGCGTTATAACAACCATAAACACTTTAGCTTTGATTTAACAAATCTCAACTTTAATGTTAGAGTCATAAAGACTAAATTATAACGAGAGTAGGTCATCTTACGTTGGTGTTTTAACATGTTACGAAGCATCGGACAGCGCTGGGCCGCAACTATCTCGTACTTGCAGACACGGAACACTATAATCCCGATAAAGCCCGCACATTTACATTCAATTCTAATTCCGGGACACCGACTACTCCGCTCTGATTGCCTGGTACTTGTCAACGCTGATTAAAATAGCTTTCGTATGTGGAGAATCTATGTTTTTGTTCAGTACATTTTTTTTTTACTACGACTTTCCATGAAATACATCAATATTAATACAATAACATCATCAATACGTATAGTAAGTCTGTAACTGATCGCTGTCTGCACCTGGAAGATACTTACGATATTACATTACTGGGAGTTTTAAATAAGAAATGAAATGTTTCTTAAGATTTTTATAAATATCAACTGTCTGTTTATCTTTGTTTCTAAGACATGATTATATTGAAGAGCCTTACAAAAACAAAACAAAACTTGTTTTCAAATAAAATTTAATTTTCCCGCGACTACCCCACGTGGTAGTCAACGTCTTCTCTCCCTTCACTCACCTTCCTCCTCATGTTTTCTTCTACCTCTGTGCCAAATTTCATCAATGTCGCTTCAATAGTTTAGACGTGAAATGACAGACAGGGCGAATTACTTTTATTTCTGTACATTATTGTATGTACAGTACACTGTATGTAAAAATGTAACAGGCGAAAACAAAGAGTGGACACAACACAATAATAGGATGGCTATTCCAAGCAATCCAAGCTTTCACATTAAAATATTATAATGTATATTAAAATACACGCAGGCACCTACATATTTATAGTTAGTTAAACAATTCAAAAGGGCAGCCAACCAAAAATAGAAGTTAAATATTCAGAGAAAAAACACACTTAATTGAGTTTGTTCAGGACAAAACAAAGACAAGAAACTTTTTAAATTGAGTGTCCGCGAAGTGTTGGCTGTATGTTGATCTTTACAACTGAATGAGATAGACGGTACCTGTGCTTTTGATTCAAAATATTTTCTTTCAAACTACTCATGTTATGTACACATGTGTGTGTTTAGTAAATAAATTTAAATAAAGAATTTATTTTTAAATAATTGATTACTTTTAGTTTCAGTAAACACTAAATACAATATAAATTTTATTGGTTTTTTATTTCTACTTTTAATACGGGAGCACAGATGGCGTCTTAGTTGATTTCATTTAAAACTACTCATTGTTAGTTTAGTAATTATAGCTAACGTTACGTTATTCTACGTAAAAAATAAATTTTAATCAATTTGAAATGTGAAAGAAACTGTCTATGGTAATCTATTGTTTTAATAACATTAAGTGTTATTTCAACGTTTTTGCAATGGGCCAATTTCCAATCATACCAACAATATTTATAGAACTTCGCATACCCGATAACGGTAACCAATAAGCGTTATGGAAAACTTTGTAAATAACAGTGACTGTGAACTGTAATAGCAACTTTTTTACTGTCGCTCCGAACTTCTATTGCACCTACGATGACATGTTACGATAGTTGAATTAAGGCGGACTTTCGAGCCATGCGTCATACGAATGTTGCCAGCGAATGCGATTTTGATGAGGCGAATTTATCACCTTGGCTCAGAGCGCCTATAGTATTTGTCTATTCAACTAAAACTCAATATTTTTTCAATACGTTTATGAATGTCGAATATTTTGAATCCCCCACCGCTTTAGAAAGTTGCCGTGAAAAAGAATAGAAATGATGGTAGAAACTATTGAACATAACCTTTAAAAATAATCTTCTTTCGCCGTTCCTTCTCCTCGATGTAGCACCTTTCCGAAACGGTGGTAGATTAAAAAAAAATGTTGACGATCATTAAGTGTATTTTTAATACCTACATTATTAAATTACTTTTGACTTTAACATAGTATAAATATACTTGCATTGAGATGCTATGTACTAAGTACAGTAACTCTATGTATACCTACATTTATTTACACACTCCACACATATACAGTAACGAACGACAAAATCTCAACTGATATATTTGATTGATGTATTTCATTTAAGGTACCGAATGAAGCGAAATGTCAACAAGCGAACAACGAAGAAAATGGTAATAATTGAATAATTTTTAAACTAACGTCCATTCTTGTTAATACTGTAATCTTTGTA
>DWJZ01009065.1:0-10937 GCA_018249125.1 Asbolis capucinus
ATATAATAATGACAAGATGCTTGGAAATGATATATGTATGTACATCCGCAGCCGGTTCCACACTAGTTTATTCTTTGTAATAATTTTGTAGTATTATTGAAAAGATGTGCTGAGGAGTTTCTTTCCCCGTTTCTTCTTCTCATTATTATACCACCTTTCCGAAACGGTGGGAGATTCTAAAAAATGACGTTCATGAAAGTATTGTAAATACCTACATGGAATAAATGATTTGACTATGAAAATAGCAAAATATACAGAGAGTGTCTGCCGGCTTAATTCCGTCCGTACGTAGGTATATCAAAGACACTTCCGAAACTATTTGGACAGTTGAAACTAAACAGGTAGTCTGCAGGCCGGTTCGCGATATTTATACAATATTGAAAAAAATTAAGAGAGAGCCTTATATACATGGAACTGATACTAAAAAAGTTTTCATTAAATCAATACGTAATGAGCCGTTATAGTTGCCAACAGGTATTTAAAAGTAAGATTGAGCTTTCAAAAACCATTTTTTCTCCACGTCCATCTTTTGGAATATGGACACTCTCAAAGTGCTAAAATGTCTGTTTAACATAACATCTTTCAAAATCAGAGGAGTGAAAAATCTTAAAAAATACATATTGTTACTTCTCAGTAGGTACTGTATCTCAATAAAAACTATAAACAAAAATTGGTTTGATCAAGATATTGTCAGGAACTTTTCATTTATATTTACTTAGCACATTTTTGAATATATATAGATACCTTTGTATATATACAAACATACATATATACAAACACTATGAAAAGCAAAAAAAAATATTTTTTTGTGAAATATTACAGTGGAAGCGGTGATAGCCTAGTGGTTAAGTATTCGGCCTCCTACTTGGGGGTCCGAGTTTGAATTCCAGGGCACGCACTATTGACTTTTCGGAGTTATGTGCGTTTTAAGCATTTAAATGTCACTCGCTATAACGGTGAAGGAAATATCGTGGGGAAACCTGCATGCCGGGGAGCTTGTGAAACTCAAAGGTGTGTGAAGTCTGCCAATCCGCACTTGGCCAGCGTGGTGGACTATACCCTTAACCTTCTCATTCAGAGAAGAGGCCCGCGCTCTATAGTGGGCTAATTGAAATAAAGATAATGGTACTTTGGATGAAAAAAAAAGTATTTTAAACGACAATTAATGCAGATGTCATCCCTCACATGTTAACTATAATACATTTTGTCATCCGTATGTGTATATGTATGTATCCGTAGTGTATGACAATGTTACGGACTTTTTATAAAACCGTTACACTATATGTTTAGCACACTAATATCTTAAGCCATCAATGGCCCAATACACGAGTTTTCCAAATTTTACTAAAAATAAGGTAGAAATCAATTTGTAAAGAATTATTTGACACAAAAATTGTTTACAAGTTTTGTATGGATGAGAAAAACGGACTATACTTATCACGACGTATAATCCTTCATGGCGTGTGGCCTGCCATATATTTGGCTATATTATTGTCAAGTATTTTTTATGTTAAACTTAAAACGAATTCAAGGTTTAATTTGATAGCTGGCTAATAAAGGAAAGATTAAAGATTATATAATATTCGTCCTACTGACGTATGGGTACGATTCGTGGTTGGCGTAATTTTGAAGCGGAATTTTTGGTACAAAAATATGTTACAAAAAATGTCTAGAAGTGAGACAGCAAAACTGAATGACAAACAGAAGATGCAAGTTATTGTTTGTTCAACGAACTACTTGCGCACTGACGTAGTGTTTAACAGTGCACATTGTAATCCTGATTTATGATTGATTGAGTAAACTGGAGGTCATCGAATCGATTAAACTGACGCGCAATTTATCATTCAATAATCCACAATAATTGAAATAATTGGCCGTTCTTGGTCCTCGGTGTTCGGTGGCTTGTGTCGAAGAAATGATGTCAACGAATCTATAAAAAATATATCTATTTATGACGACTAACTGCCCTCGTTTCGCTTCGATATAGCTAAGGGCCGTAGTCGGTTGCTTTAAATCGAGAAGTTCTGTCTTTGCCTAATACAATTAAATCACAATCAGTGAAAATAACGTTCAAATAAAATTAACTAAAATTTCCTGCACAAACGCACTGATGAATAAAAACAGACATAAACAAACATACATATATGAAATCTTAAATCCAGTGATGATCTCCAAAATATGTTCCATGTACAGACTGCAATCTGTTACAGATTTATTATGAAATGCATGAATCAGCTAAATATTGTAAATGTAATTTGGTATCGTTTAGAGCACAAATGTACGTCACAAGTTATTGCTAATTAAGATCTAGTCTTGATTTATACTCATAAAAAGAATACGCGTAGTAAAAAGCTCAAACAATGAATTTGTGATTACTTCAGGTCTCTACCGACGTGATAAAGAGTCGAGCAAAAACATAAGTGACAATGTAATTACAAACAAAGCCTCATTGCAAGTCCAAGGTTAATAATAACAATTTGGCCATATAAAAAATATCATTATAGCTATATCTCTATCACATAGACAATATATCAATGTTTTACAGATAAAATCATGGGCGTTATGGGGTCAGGAGGGAACATCACCACGGAATTCGGTTAATGTGTAATGTTCTCACTCATACCCCTACACGTAAAACACAACCTAAGTACAATGATTTGTTATAAAACCCGAGACCCGCAGAAAATTACTACAAACTATATTCGGTAGATACCGTACAAAATATGAATTTGTATATTAAAAATTCCAGATCCAGACAGGCCGGTTGGTCTAGTGGTAAGTGAACCTGACTGTTACACCGGAGGTCGTGGGTTCGATTCCCAGGTCAAACTTTTCTGTGATGAACTGGAATGTTTATTCTATGTGTCTGGGTGTGTAATAGAAATATCTATATAAGTATGTATTTAAAAGTATGTTTCTCAGTTGTCTGATCAACATAGCACAAGCTAACGCTTAGTTTGGGTTCAGATGACCGCGTGTGAGTTGTCCAAAGATATTATTTATTTATTTTATTTATCGAATTTGCACTAAGTATAGGTAATAGGACCAACAAATTAATAGAGCTGTAACTTGTCTTCCAGCGATGTCGTACTGTCTAATTTGTCGGATTGTTATGTTCTGACACTTTCCGTCTATAATATACAATAGTACATATAGTCCGGATTATTTTTAATAAGAGTCCCGTGTAACCCGTCAAGACTATTCTAGCAGCAGTAGTGGCGCGGCATGGTCCAATCATGAAGATTTACCGAAATTATCAAGAGACTCAGGAATAGACCGGGTCCGAATTACAAAGTGTTAGCAGCTGAAGTGACCTTATCAGCCTTCAAGAGAAGAGGATATAGACATTTACTAGGTGCGCCCAACATCTTAGACATCATCACCCTTATCATCAGGTGGGTTCGATGTCAAGCTTTAATTTATTCTACGTTATAAAAAATGTGACAGAGAGAGGCAAGAGAAATGAAACGAGTCTAGAACGAGAGAAAATGTTCCCTAGATTTTGTAAGCTGTATGTTTGAATGAATAAACGTATAAAACAGATAAGTCATCAAACAATGACAAATGAACATACATAGGTATCGCTTTGCTGAGGAAAATCATTAAATGAAATACTTAGTGGAAAGGTACCTCCCAGTGTCTCATGAATGAGTTGTGGTTTGTCGATTCGATGAAACTCATCAACTTCACATATCAATTATACAGTAGTCATTAACATCTGTTTCCTTGTTATACAGTTGTGACTAAGGTAGAAGGGACTCACACCGATTTAATTGACGTACGTAATTATGTGTAAAGTCCCTGGGGATTAACTCATTTTCTCATCATTCATTTCAAAACCATCTATCAGCGGGGCTGGGTTTTCTTCTCACAATGTACGGGATAAAGGTACCATGCAGTAAACGGACTGGTAGAAGGCCTTCGAGAACTTTATGGCCAACTCTCTGGAGTGCTGGTTTCCTCTCGATGGATTTCTTCACCGAAGCAACTGACCGAAGAGGTATATACAGAATTCGAACCCAGGACCTCCCTCAGAGAAACCAAATCAATCTATTATGCTATTCTTCCTATCCCTACTTCAGTAACTTCAAGAATTTTGTTGTTTGTATATATTGCGTGAGTTTGTATGTAGATTGTACCTATATATTAATCTTTATTGACGCATATGCGCATGATTTTTCTTGTCACATGACAATGTGTAATGATATTCATTTTCAAGGCCTTTCCAATACTTAGGTTGCGCTAATTCGCATTGGAGCAATGTGGTGGAGAATGCTGCAGTTGCCGCACTGAGAGATGTTCATTCACTCCTTGATACCAAATTTGTAAAGGTACCGCGATCGGTAAGAAGCAATTTAAGTAACCATTAAAGGCTCCAGGTGAGCAGTAGGCTTTACGTGTCCTCTGAACAAGAGAACCGTTCATGAAATTTTTGCCATTACCAGTCACCCATGCTTTTACTAACGGTGTCAACTGTTGCTGAATTTTTCTGAATCAAGCTATGCACGCTTCAAAATAATAATAATTTGTTCATTATTACGTCATACCCGATTTCTTTCATAGGGATAACCAAAATCCCGTCAAGTGGTGGACCATAGTGGAAATATTCAAGTATTTCACGTCTAATTTAAACACTTTAAACCACATTTACATCTTTCTTTTTTCGTGCTGGCTTTTTCTGCAAAAGATTCCATCGAGAAATTAAAAGGAATTGAGTAAAATTCGTGTAAGAGAGAAAGTACCTTAAAACGTGAAACATAAGGTTTTAATTACGTGTAACGACACTGTGGGCTATATAGGCAGCGAATTTTTCCAGGTGGTCATTAGATGGAGATTATTCTTAGAAACGATATCCACTTCATACATTGGTCTGATTGATTACAAACAATTATGTACTATATTTAGTTCCTGTGTCAAAGAAACTCATAACTTTTATATGTTAAAATTTATTCCAAGATTTATGTATAGTATTTCTGAAGAAACAACTATGAAAATAATATTTTTGTCCAACTAGGTTCCGTCCGCGGCTTCGCCCGCGTGATGTTTAAGTGTTATTTCAGACTAATCTACCCTGTAGGTAAAAAGAACGTTCACATCCAGTAAGTAGTTTTTGCGTGAGGGAGTTACAAACATCCATTCATTCTTACAAACTTTCCCATTTATTATTTGTGTACTGCAGTGTATATTTGCAAAACAAAATATGATCATGGATGTTAATTATCATTTGTTCAGAATACGCCTTTTTGTTCAAGATCATTTTAATACAAGAACACTGATGGATTCTGTGGCTGCGAAAATCGTCTGAAGAAAAATATTACAAAAATCGTTGTCTGACATCCGTCAATGATGTCATATACATACGTACGTTAGTCAAAATTAGTACAAGAATGTTGAATGCTGCTTATACTATTAATGGCTAACTAATCGGGTTCCTTGTATCTCCTCATAACTGAGGAATTGGATCGCTCATTTGAGGATTCCTTTGAGCATACTTCACATAGGTTTATAGGAATAAATTGGTGGAGACAGGTAATCCATTTAGTTAAGGAAGCAAGGTCGCCGGGAAGCGGTGGAAAGTTCTCGATTCCATTTGTGATTCACTGCAGGTTGCGGCTGCGGCTGCGACGCGCGTCCTATACTCCTATAGTGACTATAAATTGCAATACATTTTGCGGTTTAGGTTATTTCCACCGTAAAAATTTGCCATCGAGATGCGGTTGTCTCTTTTAAACCAGTTCTTTGCTTATATTTTGTAGAAATATAAAAGTTCATAAAAACCCAGGATGACACATGAAATCATATTATCATAAACTGCGTGGAACAAGTTGTTGTGACCCTCGGTCAGTTTAGAAACTTTATATTTGTTCTCCCTCTCTTTTTCCTTCATTGTTCCTACTCTTGAGTTCACATTAATTTTTCATTTCGCTCCTGTACTGAAACTGAGAATCGGTTGTCACATCTGTCAACATAGTTCCAAGTCAATTGTGTTGTCAAAACATCCCTGGTGTAGTAATCATATCGATATTCATATTGATGTTAATCTGTATTCTATATTTTGTTAAATATAGAATACAGATTAACTATTACTCATGAGAACATGATGAAATCTCCGTCCGTACGATAGGATGAGTGACCGCTAGTGGCAAAAATTTCATGAACATTTCCGTGCTTCGGAGGGCACGGTACCTTTTACAGCCGAGAATCGAACTCGGAACCTCTAACTTCACGACCACTATGCTATCGGGCCGTTCATTGTGTCGGAGACTGTGTAGCACGCAGTGGGCAAGTCTTATTAATATGTTTCATTAACCGGTTTATTGACTGACGTATAACTTGTCCACTTCCGGTAGCAACACACTAAATGAAAGGGAGTTTGAGAGAGGTCAATAGATGTTATGTTTTATTATCTGTATCGCGTCTGTATTGTCAGCAGATAACTTTTTAATGCCTGAAGCAGGCAAACGTTCAGACTTTCAACGATGGTACCTTCTATGGACATTACGAACGTCAGAGGTATCGACAATGTGTTGGTGGTCAAGAAGGAAGAGATAGAGCAGTTCCTCGAAGAAACCCATGTCGTAGTTTGCACGGAATGTCGATACAGAATCGTTCTTTCATTTACATGTTTATGTAACTGTGGACTCATTGACTTTCATATTGTTTACGCGGTAAATTATTGTTATTGTAGGTACGTTATATGAAGAAGAATCACCCTCTTACACGTTATATGAAGAAGAATCGCCCGGTAAAGTATTATCATTAACCCTCAGTACTCATTATCCATCCCGAATAAAATCATATCCCGCCATCAGTAGGGTCTAGTCTAAGCAATTGAAGGATTTGAGTGACCATTAATGGCTCAGTGTGAAAAAAAGGAATCACCCGCATGAACGTCGGATCGGAAAACGGAGTTCACCGACGATCCTCGACGGGACTAAGTATCTAAAGATGACATCGCATATCTATCGAATTCAGAAGAGTGATGACGTGTGAAATTGGTTCAAATTTTCTACGTTCTATGTTTAATAAAATTAATGAAAATTATTAAAAATTAATAAAAAATGCGTACGTTTATTAGTAATTCAACAAATTGTAATTGATCGTAGAAAAATATAAAGTCGCTTGCATTCTCAATGGCTCGATTTGTAAGCAACTGTGGCCAATACGTCTGCGAGTATACACAGGAGGCGTTCTAGTATGAAGTGTTCTTTATTTATCTCTTACAAGAAAGGTCACGAAGTGAAGGAAGTGTTTACTTCGTTACATAATCTGAACCGTGATTAACGTCGCAATTGTTTTAAAAAAACCTTCTCCGTTCGCAATCAGGGAATCACCTCGCTTCAAGGTAACATCGTTTTACCGAAACATAACCTAGCTACAGGAAGCGGTTATGCCAAAAAATTCAGTGGTCATGACGCGTGACATCCGCTGACGAGGAAAGTAATGTAATTTAGTATTTTCTGGGTATAAATTAAACCTTGTGAGACTTAAGGTTATAAAAGAATAGACGTGACTGTTGACCGCCAAGTCCGTTTAATTTGGTTCCTACTTTCCAGTAGGTATTCTCGGAATACCCCGACCGCCTGTCGTTGCAAGGTGCAGATGTATCCTCGAACCTTTGCGTTAAGTGGTTCGTTGAATCCAAATCGAAAGCAGCAACTGGGCAGCTAGATATCTTAGCAAAGTTGTTGTCAGCAGTTGTCTCTGGTCAAGAGCTATATGCTTTAGTTAGTTTTTTAGCATGTAAGACTACATCGCCATTTATTTAATATCGCACTAACGCACATATTTGTAGAAGTGCAGAAAAATATTGTAGAAGTTCAATTGTGAGGTTCAGCCCTTTAATGTCTCAATGAGCTCTTATCAACCTGCAGACGCAGACTTATGATTACTGGTCAGGCTTGCGAGTTCGAACTCGGTTCCTTCGTGATCGTCGAGGCATCAGGTCCTACAGCCGTCGCGTCGTTATCAAAATAAATAAATAATTAATCACAAGCGGTCTGAGCGTGGTTGAACTACATGATTAAACTTTTTTTAGTGTTTTCCATGTAAAAAATAACACTTTGAAATACCGGTCGGAGGGCCCAGCCGGTTCTCAGTGTTCCGCCTGATACTTTACATGTCTTTCGCGAACAATCTTGTCGAGATACTACTACCACTTGGCGGTAAAAAATGATAAAAATGTAGCTAGTTATTTCCGCGTGTTTCAATCTGTCAGCACTTCGATCGTTTGCGAATCTATATTACAGGAGTTGTATAGCCCTTTAATGCTCCCTACAATACGTGTACGGGTCTCTCGTGACTGAGGAGGTCTGCAGCATACTCAACCACGCTGCTACAGGCACCTACACGAGTGTCAGAAAATTTCAGGTTGGCAATGCCAATGATGTGGATTAACGGCCACCCGATCCTAATAACCGAGACCGATAGTTTTAGGTGCCTCAATTCGTAATACTTTTTGCCATTAATGATCACCCATCCACTATTCGCGGGTCCGCTGTAGCCTAACTTTGCCGATTACCTACGTTCAACACAAGCCGCTGGGCTAAGTAAGCACTTTGAGTATGGAATGGCATGTAGCTCTGATAGTGTGCCAGTATATTTTGCCATCTTATTACTCTTCCTGAACATTATAAATAAGGAAAAATCGCATTCTTATTATAACAAAGGACGTTTGTTGAACTCACTTGAATAAAATTAATAATATAATTAACCCGGTGTTGAGAATCGATACTAGTTGAGTATATAATCATAAATATATTCTAATCATAGAATATATTAGTCTTTAACTAAAATGTAATAGTTGTGGACAAAACGAAAGCAGGGGTTTTAAACTCACTTATCATTAGTTACAGTGGCTCGTTGAATATCTTTAGTACAGATTATTCGATCACCTGCACAGGCTCGCGATCATAACAACTGGACGCGCCATGTTATATAACCATCACCACGAAAGTTAGAGTCTTCATCTTAATACCAAAAAAAATATATATTTTTTTTGTATCAGGCCTTTGTTTACATTATTATTTACTACTTTACGTTTATTCCACTAACCCACATTGCAGCAGCGTTGTGGAGTATACTGTGGACTTCCTCAGTAAAGACCCGTGCTTAGTAGTGAGTCAATGGGTTGAAGCCATAAGTTTACTTATTAAAATCACCACCAATTTACTCACCTGTCAGCCTTTGACTATAAGAAGTGTGCATGGTTTATTGCTGAGAGACCTGGTTAACTAATATTTATTTAAAGTATCAACTTATTGGTGAGAGAAATGCCGAAACCTACGTGAATAATTTCTTCAATTTAATTTTGACACCAACCTCCAAAGCATGCTGTAGCTGTCGGTATCGTACATAACATGATACGGTTTAAATCCCCAGTTGCTCAACTTCGCAGGTGCGCGTTACTTATAATCCTAACATTTCTTAAACTACATATTATTATCTCAATAACGTGTGATAAGAAAAACAACTTACACACGGCCATCTGAACCCAAACTGTTAGTTTGTACTACGGTGGTCATAGAACTAACAACATACATATATATTTAAATACATATATATTTATACATTATATAGATATTTTTACAGTTACACTCACAGAACAAACATTCCTGTTCATCACAGAAAAGTTAGTCCTAGGTGGGAATGGAACCCACGACCCGCGGCGTGGCATTCAGTTTCATTAACCACTAGACCAACATGCCAGTCAAGTAAGAACATTACATGCTTGTAAGCAGGTAAAGAGGAATCTAATAACTTTGATAAAGGTTATTGTTGATATTGTGACCTGCTGAATTATTTATTATTGCGAAAGTTTGTGAGGATGGATGGATAGACGAATGGATCGATGTTACTTTCACACAATAACTCCTGAACCGATGTGGATGAAATTTTATGCAAACATATACGTAGTCCAGAATAACACATAGGCTACTTTTTCTCAACGTGTCTACCACGAAGGCGAAGCCGCAGGTGTAAACTAGTATTACCTTAGGAGTAGTAATCGTTCCCGATTTAACTCTCTCCTTTGAATTTCAAAACCGCTTTAACAAATATTTATTTAAGTTTTATAAACTCTATTCAACGATGATGACTTTCATACAAACTTTCATCCCCTAGTTAACCCTTTCAGTATCTTACTGAATACAACCCTCCCCTGTAACCCACGTCGTCCCCCGAGTTCTAGTGTATCTGTGTCGATCTAGTGGCTTAGCAGTAAAAGCTTAATAGAAAGATTACTTTCGCCTTTATTATGTTAATGAATAAAAAAGCTATGGATGACAAAGTAATTTGGGTAAATATAAATAAAATAAACAAATATAAATATCTTTGGACAATTCACACGCGGCCATCTGACCCCAAACTAAGCGTTCACTTGTACTATGGTGATCAGACAACTGATAAACATGCATATATAGTTTGCAATACATGCTTATATATATATTTACGCCCAGACACAGAACAAACATTCCTGCTCATCACAAAATGTTTGACCTGGGTGAGAATCGAACCCACGGACCTCGGTGTAGCAGTCCGGTTTACTAACTACTAGACCAACCGGCCAGTCAAATATAATGTGTATAATCATACCTCGAATCGTAACTAGTAGCGTCAAATGAATATGATAGAAGATATATAAACTAATTTATTACATATATTTATATAAAAATCAATTTTTTTTTTCTTTGTTCGTTTGTCCTTTATAGACTCCGACATGGTAGGAGATAGAGCACTGATGTCTTTAGCTTTTGGTACGAAAACGATATCGATGGGACGCACATTTCAGTACAGCTAGTTATATGTATGTACTATATGTATACAAGAAGTAATATTTAACTCCTACCTGGGGTATTGTACCAAGAACGCTGCCAGCGTTATCCCGCTGAACTGCTTAACTAATTCTTAGAGCAAAGTATGATATAAGTGTATTAAAA
>DWJZ01009066.1:0-10936 GCA_018249125.1 Asbolis capucinus
GTTATTGTCTTTAGATAGCAATCGTTAAGTCATTTCGAAGGCCTTGGGCGGCATAAAAACATCCGATACTTAGGCTGGCCACTAACCCAGTAATCTGCATAGGAGCATCGTGGTGGAGTATGCTCTAGCCCTCCTCATTATGAGGAGAGACCCGTGGGCAATACAGAGGCTCAGTAGTGGGCCATATAGATTAGTTGAAGCCAAATTTCGACCGCGCAAATTTGCCGGGTAAGTACTCAAATAGTTTATGTTGGAAAGTCAACAAAATGATGTTTCGGTGAGAGTAATAGAGGAGTGAAAACGTCTGTGAAATATGTTCTTTCATATATATTTGACATGTAATAAATCATTTTGAAACGGATTATCACAAGCTTGAGGAACAGCGTTCAAAATCTACGTTCGATAAGGCTGCGTGGCAGTGTGTCGAGTGATGAAAAGTACAGTAGTAGGAAGTAGGAAAGGGATGTTACAGTATTGTTGAGTATTTAAATGACAAGGATGCATGGAAATGATCCGCTCTGCTCCCGGTTCCCTTCGGGCTAGTAACAAATCTTTGTAATATATTTAAGTTTTGTTAATAAAAAGAGTACCAGAAGTTTTTTACGGCTTTTTTTTCCGGCCTACACTAGCGTTCATAGCCTTAAGTTTGTATTCGTTTATAAAGCCGATGACAGTATTGTCTATCGAGACCTTAAGTTTTATCATAGATTTGGTTGTTTTTATATATATTTTATCATTAATTTCATATTTGATGTAAGGATTTTTTATTGTAGAAATTTTGACTTTCGTTAAGTGAGCTTTTTGGTTCCTAAGACGAAAAAAATGAATTTTATTTTACTTTATTTCATAGGTTTCGTTAAGTAGGTATAACACATACCTATATATGTACTTTGCAACCCATAACAGTCCCACTAGTGGGCTCAGGCTCCTCTCATTATAAAAATAATAGGAGAGGTACAAGCCGTATTCCATCACTGATGATTGATGCACTTTACAAACTTTACTCAATATACTGGCACGAGATTCCATGTGTCGTAATTGGGATGGACAACAGTCAAGACTCACACAAACACACAAACAAATAAACATAACATAAACAACTAATAACACAAACAAATTTGTCATAAATATCTACCTTGGTCGAGGATCAAACTCGGAACTCCTTATTTAGAGGCAAAATTACAGTCAACTATGTTACAAGACCGTAGGAACATGAAAAGAGGAAACAGTAAGCCAAGTTTCCTTAAGAACTAGCACAGAAATAACTTTTTCTGAAACTGATACAAAATTAAGTTTGAAATAAGATAGTTCCAGTAATTTAAAATTCATCTTCTAGCTTACATTGTACAATCAGCATCAAAAATGAGTTTTCAAAACCTGAATTTTTAATAAATTTTTAGAATTAGCATAAAAATTTTATGTTTTTACAAATTTTATTTAACTTGCATAGTATGTTTGTATAATAGTATATTTGTTTGTTACGGGTCAAATCATGTAAGTTCAACTCACTCACGACTAACTTCCTCTCGCACTACGGAGCTGAAATTTTGCATACTGCTTCAGTTCCGATTATCATGTATTTTTATGATAAGTAACGGTTATGAAATTTTGTGTATTTCTTACAGTTATGAAATTTTGTGTATTTCTTACAGTTATGAAATTTTATGTATTTCTTACAGTTATGAAATTTTGTGTATTTCTTTTCATTAAGGATGTATAATCTCGCTTTATTTGTCCCCTCAAGGTTTTTGTTCGTTCTACGAAAAATCATTTACCGCTCTAGCAGTTCCCTTATGGAATTCGCCCTCGCTCTCTATTCGTCGTTCTAAGTACAAATATTTTTAAACAAAGAATTTTTTACTTGCCCTGTACTCTCTTCTTGCTCGTTACTTCTTGCTTATGAATGAACCACAAATCTACTCATCACTATTATACACATTATAATAGGTGGACTGTTTCGACGAGTGAAAGCGGTATTGCGAATGTGCAGTGCTGACACACTCACACTCAAATAACGGAATAGACTTTGTGAATGTACACACTTAGTGGTTCCAAGACTTATAAAATAATAATATATGATACTTCTACGTAAATGTATATTTCATAATATATGTATATATTATGATATACCTACGTATTATTTATGTGTGCACCCTACCATCTGCAATCTCTTTTACCAATATTTCTACGCAAAGGTTGTCTGGAAGAGATTGCTGATTAGCGATAAGATTTGGTGTCACAAAAACACTCTTGAGATTCTTTTTGTAGTACTTCTTCTTATGTGCACAATAAAGAGTATTTGTTATTGTTGTATATTTAAAGCTTGCGTTTTTAAATATTTTAATAAATCCTGTTTAGTCTACTCAGTACAATTTAAGTTTTAATGCTTTAAAAATGTGGCAATAATATGTGTTGATAGAAAAAAAATACAAAAACCCTTTCACTTTCACTTACTTACAAAAGCACTTTCATTCAAAGACATTCAAAACTGAATAAAATATGCACTGTTCGACCTTTCAATAATAATTGTTGTAAAACCTATGCAACATACTTCCTTACCAAAAAAAAAATATACTTCAAAAAGAGATTTCTCACCGTTTTTTTTCGTCCTACATTAGCGTATATATGTAGTCTTAAGTTTGTATAATTTATAAAGCCGATGGCAAAATAGGTGTTGTCTAACGAGACTTAATAAAAAAATTGTTTTAGTATTTTGTTTTATTTTATTTTTTAATATTTTTTTTATTTAGTGACTTTGTACTGTACAATTTTGACTTTTGTTGAGTGTGCTATTTTTACTGGGACATAATAAATGCTTTTCATTTCATTTCACTTTAAAAAGTTTTTCGTTGAATCTGGGCACGTATGTGTCACGTAAAACGTGCATGGTTTTAAGTGAAGGTAATAGAAGCGTGTTAAAATCGATTTTAGTATATGCATACATCAAAGTTTTCGTATACCTAATTTCTTCTTTAATTTGTTAACATATCAGCCATAGCTTTGGTCTTTTCAATATTAATAGGGTTCAGTACTGTCAGGATTTATCCGCTCATTAATCGACTAAATTAATATAGAACAATATTGCGACTAGAACTTCTTTATTCGTTTATACGGACTAATAACTGCAAAAAATGTTTATACAATAAAACTATCTCTGAGCTGCAAACAAAGCGACGTTATTGAATAGATTTTTCTGTTTTAAATCGCAAGAATAAATATATAAATTCGTTTATTTAAATAAACAAATTATATAGACATATCCTCGCACCAGGATTTCATCCCGTGGATCTGAACTGATTTTGATGAAACTTGGTATAGAGGTAGAATAGAACTTGAAAAATATATATACATATATAAGAAATATACACATATCTTTTTGCGCAAGAAGGCTTGTTGAAATAGGAAGAAAAAAAGTAACAGATAGACAGACTTTACAAGAAGTCACTTTCGTGTTTATAATATTAGGAATCTGACTAACAATATGACTTAAAAACACACATGTACTAATATTATAAATGCAACAAAGTTGTAAGGATGGATGGATCGATGTTTTTTGCTCTTTCGCGCGGAAATCACATAACCGATCTGGATGAAACTTGGCACAGAGATCGATTATAGCCTGGAATAACACAGCCCACTTTATATCAACGTACCTTTGCGGGCGAAACTAGTGAATAATATATTTTTTTATTTTTATTTATTTATCATACTTTACATCAATGTACCTTTGTGGGCGAAACTAGTTAACAATATTTTTTTTATTTTTAATTTATTTATCATACTTTACATCAATATACATACATATGTGGGCGAAACTAGTTAACAATATTTTTTTATTTTTTACTTATTTATCATACTTTACATCAACTTACCTTTGCGGGCGAAACTAGTGAATAATATGTATATACATATTTTTAATTTATTTATCACATTTTTCATCAATGTACCTTTCCGGGCGAAACTAGTAAACATTATATGTATATATATTTTTTATTTATTTATCAATTTATTTTAGGCATCTTGGCCCATGGCATATGTACCTTATATACTGATAATAATATTTGTACAATGTTTCCAAAACCTTGGCAAGTATGTGACGCGTTACAGCCATGCTATTTATAAACGCAGTTAGTTATTTAGGATTGAGATATTGATTTTATTCATGCACATTCGTTGCTGACGGTACAAACTGTCAATTATTCAATTAGAGACAACCAATTTTAGAGCAGCCACCGTGAAGATTTATTTGTTTAAAATTAAATTATTTCCGATCGCGTTTCGTTTGTTTGCTGAAAGAATTTGATTCGCTGGAATTTATTGTCGATTGGGTACAACCCTTTGGGGTGCACTGGCCCTGTACTTGGTGGGCTTGTTTGCTGAGTTACTAGTCCTGAGTTCAATACCCAGGGTAGACATTAGGTAGGCTTTAATAGCACCTCGGTCTGGTGTTGTTAATATCCATGGGATGGTGTTCATTTACCGTAATGTGACCCGTCTGCTCGTTTTCCTGTTTATCCCATAAAATAGATAAATTGGGTTAAGTAATCAACTAAAATGTCAAAATTATACTTCCCAGGCCTCCGATATTTATAGCGTCTGTTATCTAACGATACTTAGTTATCATTTGTTATCTTACACAACGATCGTTGAGTTACAACGGAGGCCTTCGGGTGTCGTAAAGTATAGTTCTAACACTTGGTTGGGTACCGAACCCTCCACCAACCTAAATTGGAGCAGCGTTATTAGGCCTCCTCAGTATTAAGAATCCGTGCTCAGTAATGGACAAATGAGTTGAAGCCATCCAACGATAACAAAACGGATCGACAGATTTACGTGCCCTGCGAACTACAGAAGCGCTCATAAGATTTTTGCTAAAAGTCATCCAACTACTTTCTGCCAGCGACCTGTTTGCTTATCTTGCTCAATCACATACAAACATCACAAGCTAGTGAACCATAAGAACTTTGTTGCCGTACTATTCCCTATGAAAAATATTTTTTTAAATATTTTCTTAAAGAGCTAATATAGAATTCTTTTACAAAGTTTCACATTTCTAAGTCCGTTGGCTTAGTCCGTCAGTTATGAAGAATTATGAATTTAATAAGATACTGTATACCTAGGGATAGGGTATAATAACGTAATTAAATCTTTATTAGGAAAATTTCTTCAAGGAACTCTCGTCGGTTCGTTTGCTTAGAAAAGGATCGTAAAACTTTTTAACTGAGTGATAACTTAGTACTTACAAAATGTTACGAATACTTGTTCATTTTCTAAATATATAAATTATTAGGCATGTTAAGTTTATAATTATATAATTACTCGCTGATCGGGAAAACTTGTACTGCCATATAAATGATTAATTTTTAACTGTTTTCCCGCGGGAATAATACAATTCTTCGGAATAAAAAGTACCTTAAGAATAACCTCGTTTAATAATGTACAATTGTGCCCAATTCCATCTAAAACCGTGATTTCTAGAGTTGCCACATAATTTTAACCTGTCGTTTCCCGGGATAAAAAAAAGTTATGACTTTTTGATAACTGGGATAACTAACCCCTCCACTGATCTGTATTAGAACAGCATGACTGGAGGCTTCCTCAGTTATGAGAACGGATATGTTTTCATAGTGCAAGGACTCAGTAGTAAGCCATTCATGACTTGAAGTCGAATTTATAGACAAATGTCCACAAAATTATCGATATCTGAGGTAACAATATCTTCACATAGTATAATACAAAGTCACCATCCGCCTGTCTGTCGGTTTCTAAGCTGTTTTCTTTTTAATCACGCCACGGATTTTGCTGCTGTTTTCACGGTTATTTAGACAACTTATTTTCGAAGGTTTAAATATAAAAAACCATCTGATTAAGTATTTTTATAACAGAGAAATTCCTGTTATTAAGTCGTCAAAAAATAAAAAAATTCCAGCACTTACATAGCAAGTACGGGCTAAACCGTATGACATACGTGAAAATAATATATGACGGATATATATGTAACGAAAAGCCCTACAATAACGTCCGCGATAGCATTTTTATATCTGAATAATTTATCTAAAAACATTAAGTTGTTCATTAATAATAACACAAGCTACTCTTTATTAACTTTAACGCGGGCGAACACTAGTAATAACTAGTTAAATAATTAAATATCATTTATGAATCTGCTATTAATATCTCTGCGGCTGGACATGTCGTATTTGATATCATAACTCGATTCAGATCGACCGCAATACTTAGTTTTATAATAGATAAATGTCAATAACACTTACCCAATAGCAAGTTTAGTGAAATGACCTAAAAGCATATTGTTTCGCTGTATCTGAAAAATTCGATGGAATGGAAATTTAAGTTAAAATTCCATTGAAACCATTCACTCTTGGGTGAAAGTGAAAGTCCTGAAGTGAAGTGACAATCAGGTTCTACGGTGTAAATTCATCACTGCATAACTGTCCCACTGCTGGGATCGGTTCTAGTATCACAATGCGAGGGGTACTCCCGAAACAATATTCTATAACCGCTAGCAAGAACCCGATCATAATGTACATCTACATATAAATATTATAAAAAAAAGTCCCCTTTTCTGTCTGTCTGCCTGGACGCGATGAACTCTAAAACTACCAAACGGATTTTTATGTGGTTTTCAACATTAAAAAGAGTGAATCTTTAGGAAGGTTCAGGTATATAATTTACTATACTTTTATGTAAATTAGCAGAAATATGGCGATAAATGTTGAAAATGTCTCGCCATCTGGGAGCAGTCCACGCGAACGCCGCGTAAGCTAACAAATATATAGTTATGTAATGTACTAGGGAATTCAAGATCTATAAATTTGCTACAAGAAAGTCCTGGATAGCATACCTCTATCTCTTAAGGTTGACTTACAATAACCACTTTTATGTTCAAATTTTTTATTTAAAACCTTACGTTATTTCCAACGCTATTTTCTTTAGTTTAGTATAAATCCTTATCCAAATGAATATGTTTTAGCTAAGGCATTTAATGCAGATCAAAGTTGCCTTTTACACTATATCAATCAGAATGATAGTCTTCGAGATATTATCGTTAGAAATAATTAGCAGCGAAACATTTGAAGGTCTGCGAGACAGTGTTCTTTCCTTAAGATGCCTACGGCGCGGCGAGTCCGTCCCCTCTTCTCCGTATCGTTAATGAAATTTTGCATGTTTGTGGCTTATGTAAGGTTAATGGTTATAGAATACTTTTTGTCCCAGAAAACTGCTTGGTTCCCGCGGGATAATATCTTGAAAATTTTGTGGCAACTCTGAAACTACTGGACAATTTTTCTTTCGAAGTGAAGCCAGGGCAATTTCCAGTTTATAATAAACTGGAAATTGCACTCACTTCGCGGACCCGTAACGTTTTTGAAAATGTTTTACAGCCCACGTTCATCAGGAATAATTTTCAGATCGAGCCAGTAGTTTCGGAGCCCATTCTCCTCAGACAAACAACCAAACCTTTTATACCAACTTGTCACACAGCAAAATTAGCAAAAATTGAATTTTAAAATTTCAAAGTTACTACAATGTTATGTACAGCCCCAACTTCCTAACGACTTAAGCCAACTTTGCGCGGATAGGTATTCCAAAGGAATTACACGCTCCAGACTTGCTGAGTAATATGCATGGTTAACTTGCTGAAATATTTCATCATATTACCTTCAAGATTTGTTCGGATTGAGTTCTTCTTTGGCCGACATCTTCGTACCTTTGATGTTTTAATATCACTGACCATCATGTGGTTCTAATCATTTGTGGGCTAGTTACATAATGACATTTTATTACTTTAATTGACAGCTAATTGTCGATTCAAGTATGGCGACATGGTGACGTCACAAGAATCCTGAATCACGTTATCGGAGTTTTCAACATCGTTAGCATATAGACCAATATGTATATAATTTTAATAGCATATAGACCATACGTTTAACATTTTAATGCAAACGGGTACTCATGATCTGTTTATTATTTTACCAATATTTTGGCCCAGTTACATGGGTCATGGTCACGGCAAGACCCATGTAGGTAACCCAAAGTTAAAAGTATGTTGTGAAAAACATTAAAATCCAGAAGTGCATTGCATTCAACCAAGTACGAGGTTCTTCATTTGGAATAGCAGATACTCCAGATCACAGCACCAATGATTAGTAACCACTTCAAGCCTCAGAAGCCTATTTCTTTAATTCAGTACCTCATCCCAGCTCGACCTAATAAAAACATGCTAAAAATATATGTGTCGCAGTACTGCAATTTCAACAATACTACATTAAAACAGAATGACGTAATTACAACCATTTCAGTTGTAACGTCCAACGAAGAAGTGCTTCCAATGATTTACGGTGCAAATATTCTGCTAGAGTATACATTATGTCCACGATTCGGACGTAAATTAAGCGTAAGTGAAACTTGACGAACAGATGGTGCACAGAGTAGCTTGGATACAGAGGTAGCATAAATAACAAGAACAAAGGAATTTGTTCTCCTTCACCATCCTTCCTCTCTTCTGTTCTTTCTTTCAGTCCGTTTTTGCTTCTTTCGGTCCAGATGCGTAACATCCGTCTTTGGTCTCTAAAGTATATACTCGCTGCCTTTCCCTTGCTAAATTTAAGGATTTCTGGAGCCCCTGTCTCTTACTAGTACTACTAATAAATTAATTATTTAAGCCGGAAATTTAATTAGGAAAACGTAATTTAGTCCGTGTTTTACGAAATAGCATTAGATGAAAAAACCTGAGTAAACATTGATGCTGCATCTGTTCAGGCTACAAATATTACAGCGTCTATTGAATATACTCTGCACCATAGTTTGTCAGACATTCGCGTCCAGCTCAGGTAGTGTTATGATTAATGCACTACGTCACTCGAAGCGCTTTATGCAACCGACTTATTAATAACGTGTACAATACATATAAACATAGGTATAAAGAGAAATCATCGTTTCAATCGGGTTTTTCAGTCTCAAAAAATGCCAACATACAACGTTGTTCTCCGAATGCTACATAGATGGCGTTGATAGTAGCTATAACAGGTCACGAGATCAATGGTGTTTTAATTTAAAAAATATCCCAACTCGCCTAAAGAAGTTTTCACTTTTTTTTTAATACGCGACTGTCTTCTTGTTAGTCAGAGGAGGCTTAAATTTAGTTTTTTTTTACATTAAAGTAGTCTCTGTCCAAGCTACTCTGCACCGTCGTGTGACAGACAGTCGCGTCCAGTGCACGCGGTGCCATGATTAAATGCAGCGCGTCACCCGATGAGCTTTATGCAACCAACTAATTAATTACACAACACCATCATACTGATACGTTTTGACAAATGTCACAATTGGGTATATGGGTCAGTGAGTTGTGGCAAATATCGGGTCATATCGTATTATTAAACTGCGCTAAGCTTGGAGCATTGATCGTTTAACAGTTTTATCGTTAATGGCTCGGACTTGGAGGCCCGGAGATCCTACGCACACCTCTAATTTTTAAAGTTATAAATGTATTGAATGGTAATTGTGATAAGCACTTGTTACAGTTCAAAATAACATGGCGAATTCTACCCTTCTGAGAGTTCTCCGTAAAGTTTTCGAAAGAGTGTCTATCTGCACTTGGCCAGCGTGGTAGATAATGGCCTAGACCAAGGCTGCCCAACTCCAGGGCCGCGAGCCATAATGTGGCTGGCGAACAGATTTTAAATGGCCCGCGCACGTATGTTTTTAGAACTCTTTTATTAGGTAAGTCCAAAGAGTTAAATTTATCATCCCTCAGTTTGGCCTATCCTTGGCCTAGAAACTCCATAATCTTACACCCAGGCACATAGAACAAACATTCCTGTTCATCACAGAAAAGTTTGACCTGGGTAGGAATCGAACCCACGACCTCTGGTAGTCAGGTTCACTAACCACTAGACCAAGAGGTCTGTCTAAGCGGTATTTTAGTACAAATCTAGCTGTACCCGCGACTATCCACTTATAATTCGGTATTTTATTAATTTCACGATCATCTACATATTTCATTGCATATAATTGATAAACGTATACAATACCTATGTACATATAATTACGTCACACATACGGAAAGGGTAAAGGTTATTTGATATAAAAGCTGTATCCTAAAATTACATCAGGTACTTTAATAAAATTACAAAACCTCTCTATAAACCACATTGGTACCAACCAATCAAATGTTAAACCTGGCATAAATGATACCTCAACATTTTTTTGGCCCCAAATGAAGTCATTTGAAGTGCATTATTATATGACCGGATACGATCCAAAAAGTGCTTGGAATGCTGATGTCCACCTAACAAAATTTATTTTAGGGGTTCTGGAGGCTCTTGAAAAATATTCAGCTGTATTACCCACAGCACAACAGATTCCAGAAGGCTTTTCTAAATTTTAGGGCATGACAATGCGTACGAATCTGATTCATATCACCTATACATGCATAGGAACTATAATCAATTCTATATATACCACTTCTGGTCTTGTTATGCCAGGATAGTTCATCAGATTTAACTGTATACTCTATGGATTCAGCAGTCATTCGGTTCACAGAGAACCTCAATCGATCAGCTTCTAAACTCAACTCCCTATGTTCATTAGTCTCTTCGTGTCGAATTTCTCTTATTTTTTGTCTTTCAAATGACAAATGTTCATGATTTTCTTGGCGTAATATTCACGTACAGAATTTAAATGGATCTGTTTCTAAAGCGCGGGACACGGATTGGCGTTCCCTGTAGCTGTTAAACGAAATTCATGTTGAGTATGACTTTCAGATGCGCGAGCCGCTGCGTGTCTTGCTTGATCAGCACTTAAATGTAACTCCTGCTCTGCTCCGGTTTCTGAAGACCTTAGAAGTTTTATTTATACTTTTAACATTTATAGAATATTGTGATAGATTTGTTTTCTTACGTGAAGGCATAATCAAAGT
>DWJZ01009067.1:0-10936 GCA_018249125.1 Asbolis capucinus
TCGCGTACGCTGCGGTAATTATTGACAATAGAGCAACATGATGTACTACAGTTTTACAGAGGACATCCTTATCTACATAAGTCCGCGATACCATATGTCTAAGTGTTACAGTAATGTCACAATAACTACTTTTTTGTGGTAAGTGGTACTTCAGAAGCGAAGCGAAGGCTATTTTTAGTCAGTTATAAAAATCATCATATAAAACAGAATAATCAACATCCGATAAGTAGCTTAGAAATGCGTTAATAAACTTTTTTAGATAGCGCTTGTAATTTTTATACATACGAGTAGGTCAGTTGGTGTAGTGGTTACTGAACCTGACTGCTACACCGAAGGTCGTGGGTCCGATTCCCAACCAGGTCAAAATTTTTTGTGTCAAGCAGGAATGGTTGATCTATGTGTCTGGGTATAAATATATATGTATACAAGTATGTATTTAATCAAATATATATATATATATAAATAATTATGTTGGTCAGATATTTGGTCACCATAGTACAAGCTGACGCTTAGTTTGGGGTCAGATGGCCATGTGTGAGTTGCTCAAAAATATTTATTTATTTATATACAAAGGTATACGCGCTGAATCGATACTCATTTCGAGAGATCGGTACATTTCGTATAATATTCGTATTGTTGAGTAGCCTATATCAGTCTCTAGACCATCTACATATTTCCACACTAAAAAATATTTTATATTTATCCTGCTTTGCCGAACTCCTAATGAATTAGAAAAAGACATTTAATCATTTTCAACTGTAAATAGTGTACACAGCACAATTTAATAACATTATGTTAGTATTAATCATAACTATCTATTAATTCATAACGTTAGCAACTGCAATTATACTGTACGTGATTGAACACCGGCAATGGTACTCGCGTCTGATGGCCGCATCAACTAGTTTAACTTTCCATGTTTCGTAACGCCAGTAATTGATAAACTAGTTTAGGTCTATCAGACTTGTTTACTAACTTGTTTACCATCTTGTTTTATCTTCTACAGCTGACAAGTATTGATTTATATCAGATTATTGTCAATTATCGTCCGATTTTCGGTGAGTGGATATTAGATTTGTCAAATAACCCGTTTTAGAACTTCTTATGTTGTTAGTTTCTCTCTCTATTCCCCTTTATCTCTCTTTCTTACCTCATTACAGTGAATCGTGACTGATTTGAAGCTTTTTCAGTAGGCTATCGCCATTTACGATCTGCAGGTGGTGGTGATTCCATTACCAATAGCTATTTTGTGGCTCGAGTGCTCATTTGTCGGCTATTGAAATCTGCTTCGTTTATCCGAAGCCTAAGCCTCTCGTAGTGAATATTGTGTTATTAGTTGATTACGTCACGTGCGTATTAGAAGTTGTTATCACTACGGCGAAGGGCAACATTGTGAGGAAACCTGCATTCCTAAGAGTTCTCGAAGGTGCATCACGCTCACGTCGCGCTGGACCATGGCCTGTACCCCACATAGGCCCAGACCCGTGCCCAGTAGTGGGACAGTTGTGGGTTGCAATGATTTATTAATTATTTAGTTAACTTTCGTAAACTTCTCTACAAAAGAAAGTGATAAAATCTTCTAAACTATCGATCCTATGAGGTGCAATAGTCCGCGTGGAGTTCATAAAGTTTTATTTACATGTGAATGACCTCTGTCTTGAGTCAGGTATTTCACCCATGCCCATTAGGACGTAAACCTTGGTACATGTTATTTACTTAACCTCGGAACTTGTACATTTTAAAATGAAAACTGCTGATTCAGTATTTGTACGGCCTAGAGTAGCGTAGTGATCTTGTGAGGCGTAATTCCCATTCAACTATCGGTCAAGACTGGTATCAATGAGTAATTAAGGTTTTCTTTTTAAACGACTTCAAAAAAGGAGGCGGTTCTCAATTCGTGTATATTTTTTTATTCGAAAGCTAGTGCTTGTCATGCCAGTTAAATTTGAGCGACATCTGGCGAGTAGTATCTCTGTTAACACGAACACTGCGTATATTGTGAAGTTTATTTTATTAAGTTTAGTTGATTTTTTTTTAACTAACTTGGCCTATGTTTATATTGTGCCTATTTTATTAGTTGTCGTTGTATTTGAAGTTTATTTTTTTAATGTTTAGTTGGCCAAGCCTTTCGTCGTTTGTACCTATTCAACCCAGTTATCATAGCAATAAGCTCTATATAACTAAGTACGACAGATGCTCAACTTTTTTCGTAATAGTGAAAGCCGGGGTCTTCACGTCTGATCCCTGTACTGTACTAATATAGTTGACTTGTAACAATCTCATTAAGTTGTTACATTTTTGGTTTCAACCCATTCTACTTCCTTCATTCCTCAGTCTTCTTTGTAACTAAATAATTAATATATTTCTTTAATTATAATTCAATTGTATTTATTTATAAATGTATGTGATTAGGGAATTTATGGAATTCCATGTTACTAATAATATTGCGGCCGAATTGTTATGAAGTTGGTTATAATGTTTTTTGTATTTGTTTCCTGAGCTATGCCGGGCCCGACTGTATATCTCTGTAGTTACTTATAGTAAGTTTAAGAAAAATATAAGTATTCAATTATTATTTACTTTGTTGAAGTTGGTTTACATAAAAAATATATTACATCAATTATTTTATAATAATAACATAGGCTTAATTAAAGTTTCCATAAAAAAAATATGCGTGTCAGGAATGTTAAGATACACCAGATTTAAATATATTTTTGACCATTTGTAACAATTTTTTTTTAATAAATAAATTAATACAGTCGTCGTTTTTAAACAGCGTTAGCTATGTTGTTTCATTTACTTTGAGGAAATATGATGTTGAATATGTATTGAAAAAGGAACATGGAGGAAAGTAGGTATACTCCCATACCTTTGTCTGGTGACTACATTCCGACACATACATACAGTCGTGCACTCTTTACGTGCGATGTCTAAAGTATGGGATTATTGTAAGAGAACTATAGAGAATGTGAGAGGTGGAAATAATAAGCGTATGTTAGTAAATACATTGTATTACTTATATTACAGTTATTACAATTTCACTTTGCGGAGGGAGTACTTTTAGATAAGTAAGTTTGCAGAAGAAATAGTGTCATGTGATACAAAGGCCATAGATAAATGGCCACAGACCAAAAACAAACATACAGATTAATAAGGGCTGCGTTCAAGTAACACAAAAATAACTAATTATTAAATATAAATTTTATAAATAAATCAATACAAATTTTGGTGTACATTGAAATCACAGATGCCATTACATGAACAGTTGTCGTTGGAATGATTCAGCGCACGTGATAGCTGTCTCGCGTTCGTAGTTATCATTCTAAAAACCCCCTGTAACTCATTTATTGTATGACTTCTTTTGTTTTGAAAGAGTACCAGTAGTTTTTTTTTCTTCTGGCCTCTAGGTTACTTAGGCTAAGCGATATTGTAATATTCTAGCAAGGCCGATGACTTGTAGATAGGAATTGTCTAGCGAGACATTCGATTTAACATACATGGATTTTAAATTCGTAACCAATTTTAAGGTACCTTAAGAATGTATGAAATTTTCTGACTTTCATTTAGTAAGCTTGATGTTCGTATAATGAAATAAAATATTTTGACTTTCACTTCCTTTTGTTAGTTTAAAACTATATAAGTAATTGGTTATCGATTTTTAAGCACTGAAATCAAAGATAAACAAAACATTCATACATTTTTGCACCCGTTTGAATTTTGTTAATGTTTTACATCCGGGCTGCTCAACTCCTGGCCCGCGATCGGATTCTAAATGACGGGCGTACACAAGTTTTTAGATCTTTTTTACGCTAGTCGTGAAAATATTACCTACGAATGGCCCGCAGTAGATATAGTACAATTCTTCAGCTTGGTTCGATTGTCGAAAATGTTTAACTTTAACACCATCCGGTCGGTAACCTGTCTTATATGAGGGCCACAACGGTGTGCCGACTGTGTCCGATCACGGTTTTAGTTTAATGTTAGTTTGGTAAATTAATTAAAAGTCATTGTTTGATCTTCGCGTATTGGATATCCGGCTAAAGTCGGTCATTGACAGTCTCGCGGTCGCGGACGAATATGTTGTACTCTGCTATACATATTATCCCATTTGTAATGAGGTTGTCACGTACTGTTTGAGTTAAACAAACAATTACTACCTAAATACCCACTTACTGGCAACTGTATTATTGTCTACACCAGGGGCCGGCAACACGCGGCCCGCGGGCTGCATGTGGCCCGTATGCTATTGTAGTAAGGCCTATACAGATTTCGGTTACTTATACCGATTGGCATTTCTTGTGATCCGACGACAATACCTAAAATTTGGCCTGCATCCTTATAACATTTGCGGCCCCGATATAAAAAAAGGTTGCCGACCGCTATGCAGCACTGTACGAGCTATTCATGTAAAAATAAACCGTGAAATTATGAGACATTTTTATGTTAATAGCTGGTGTACGGGTCAAGTTAAGATAAGTGATCATGCTGCACGTTATGCACGTGAAGTTTGTCAAGAAGATCGTAGAACATTGAAGTTCATTGTCAAGAATAACTAGGCTTATTAAGTAGCGCGTTAAACGTTTACTATTAGCTTGTATTGTTGTCAAGTATGAACATTGAACACTATGAACAGTCAATATTGAACGATGAATAATGTCCACACAACGCAAAAATCCCTATTTCGCATTTGACTTCGTTTTCAAAATCCCTATTTCGCATTTGACTTCATTTTCAAAATCCCTATTTCTTATTTGACTTCGTCTTCAAAATCCCTATTTCGCATTTGACCTCGACTTCAAAATCCCTATTTCGCATTTGACCTCGTTTTTATCTATTTCTCTACAATCCTAAGTCACGGGTCAGAGCAATCATTTTCCTGTAATGATAGAAACACATAATTAGCAGCTTGCTACAAACAAGGCTATAATATTTATTTTCTCATGTTACAATGGTGCAATCCAGCCATATTGAATACAAATAAACGAAGAGATAAACAATAGATTTCATTGAACCCTGTTCAAGGCTGCTATCCCGTGGTAACCTCACGGTCTCGAAATTTTTTTTGACGTAAAACCAATTTAAACTTGTATTTCTGCAATTTCACGCCAGGGCCCAGAAACAAATCGCTTATATTGCATCGAAGACGCAATCGCGTGAGAGACTCCACGGCAACAATGATAGAATGCGAGAAGCAAGAAACATTCGGAAAATACTGGAAAATTATGTGCTTAAAAAGAAAAATACTTTCGCTAACAGTTCGCATTCATATTTCGTAAATAGGGTATCCGATTTTTTCTTAATCAATAATTTTAACACCTTAGTTTTATAATGCAACAAAAACATGCAAATTTGTGATATCGATAAATTTACAGTAATGTATTTAGCATAATGTATTTAGTTATGTATCGTATTAATCACTTCCCACACTCACTTTGTTATTTTCATTGTTCCAGATGGCGTAGAAAACCAGACAGAGATATGAAGCTCAGATGATGTTAAATAATCTAAATGACGGTGAATTTACTGCGAATAAATTAATTTCGTCGATTGGAGGCTACAACGCCGACGGAAAGGAACACGGCACCATCAAAGCCTTGTTAAAGAATTTTATCTTACCACAAACCGATACAATGGCCATTAAACAAAAACAGACGAGTATGGACAAATGTGTTTATTCTGTACCTGTACAACCTATTTTTACTCCCAGTGAAAGGGCAAAATCAGTTAACGACGCTAAAATGGCGTTTTTGAAATCAACAATTGAACAAATTTCTCCGCCCGCTTCTAAGGTGATGACATCTCCAACGTTGCACTATGCTCAGCTGGCTGTTACCACTGAAAGCGGAGACTCACGTAGTACAGGTGGAGGGAAGAATACCATAGAACTGACGGACAAATTGAAACAAATTGACAAACTGAAAGAAAATAACACTCCAAAAAACATTTTGTCGAATGTTAAGAAAAAAGTAGAACAACAACAAAGAAAAGTTAGTTTCAAAACGAAAAGTGCCTCTGCATCATATCGCCGACCACCATTAGCCGCTAAGACCTTGACTATCACAAGTAGTAAAGTAACTGAACTAACTAAAAAGTTTAATGACTTAACGACTGAAGGAACTCCCAATAAGCAATCTAAGTTAATTAAAAATATGGAAGATTTACAAACAGTAACACGATGCTCAGCTAGTAATAGTTCAACCCCATCCTCAACTCTCAGCTCAAGTCCTAACATTAAAATTGTTTTACGACAAAGAAGAAGTTCTAAAAAGAGGAACTATAATAAGAAAAGGTGTTCTAGTATGGATTCCATAGATAAGCTGGTAATATCTGAAGGATCAGCGGGAAAAATACGGATTATACGATCGAAGTCGGATGGCACAAAAATCCCGAAATCTCCTAAAAAACGATTACAATATCAGGATTCGAGTGGGCAACAAAGCGGATCCGATTCTGTTGACGGGACTCCAACAAAAAAACAAGCTAATGACACACCGAAAACCTCTATAGAATCCTCTGAGTCAATTGGAGTAAAAAACGCAATAAAAAAATTTGAAGGTGAAATTAGTGCCCAGGCAAATAATAATAATACAATGAAAAGAAAATCTAATCCAACTCCTAGTACAATCCCTACAAAAGAAAAACCGAAAGTACCTGAAAAGAAATCATCATTAGTATTAACAAAAAATCTTGTGGTGAAAGATGGTATCCCAAAAATTAAGACTATTAAGCCCGTTGTTCATGATGTACCTGTAAATAAAGTAGAAAGTAAGCAACAACCATTAGATATCGTAAAGTCTAAAAAGGAACCAATATATGATAGGAAAAAGTATAAAACAAATTATATTCATTCTGAAAAGCTACCTTTGCATGTTGTGGAAATTATTCAGGAAGATATAAATGAAAACTTAATCCCTGCATCGTACAATTCCGAAAACCAAGCATTAGAACGTCAGAGTACAGATATTTATCAAGAAATAGAAGCCACCATTACACCCAATGAATCTTTTCTTTGGCGAAGAAAAAGCAATACTCAAATTTATTCTGATAGTGAAAAATCTGCTTCAGATAGTGTTTATGGTGTAGTTAGCATAGTAAGGAATAGTAGTACTGTTACAGTTTTGGAAAATCAAAAACAAGTTATTTTGAAAGAAGAATCTCACGTACAAGAAAAAAGTGAATCTCAGAATAGTGCTGTAGGAAACAATAATGAGGGAGAACCTAATTTAGACTTTGAAAGTAATCTTATAGAGGCTTATAACAAAGAAGTTCTAATTGGTTTTACATCGAAACCAAAAGTCGAGTCAAATATTGAAGACGATTACGAACCTCTGGAACCACGGGATACTGAAAACGTAGTAGTAATAACTGTAAAAAGTGATAGATCTTCTAAGATCAACTGTCCATTACCCGAAATACCGGTAGAACACAAAAATGAGTCTGACAGGAGGGAAGAAAATATTTACCAGTGTCTTTTAGAAATGAGGTCACACCCAGAAGGTGATGAGAGCAGTTTTCACAACTATGAGCTTTGTGAGAGTCAATTAGAAGAGCGAACGCGAGGAGATGGCGACAGCGATGATGGTTACGAATATTGTAAATCTCCCGTAAAACCCTACTGCCTTACTTCTAGTTCAGGCATACAGATTGCTGAAGATTACAAACCATATGCAGGTGATACTAATAATAAGAATTACTGTATAACAAAATCAGTTAGTGGGACGTCCACCGTTAGCTACGAGAAAATTGGTTCCGAGAGGATTTATGAAAAAATTACTCCTAGACCGCCGAAGTCGAAAGAAAGCAGTCCCAACTACAATAAGAGGCACTCTTTCGTGTCATCGGATTACACAAGCTACAACGATACTGAGAATATTTACGATACGATCAAGCATGGTGATGGAGCGTCTCTTTCGCATTGCTACGAGAGTATTCCAAATAGTCCGAGCATGGTGAAACTTAGACATAATTTAAAGAAGCAGTTGGCATCCGCGGTGCAGAAACGCCTTTCTTTTGATACGGTCTCGAACATCAGCCAGTCAACGCTGTCGAGTGAGCAAAAGACGAACAGCATCTACGGTCAGAGGTCTGTGGTTAGTTACAACGGGCAGGAGATCGCCTTCCAAGTGCCGAGCAGCGAGACCAGCGTCAGCGATAGAAGTGACCGAAGTGATGACTGGGTGGATGTATCTGACGAGGAAAAGAGCGAAGAGCAAAAAATTATTATGTAAGTGTGTTTTCTCATGTGTTTGAAGCACGTCTTGTGATCCTATCAAGCGAAAGTTCCTGGGTTCAAATGCCAGTCGACACAGGCATGGCACATGGATGCATGCAAGATAACATGTTTGTTTCGTGTTATAGTTGTTATATGCGTTTATTTATTGTGTCAATGTCACACAGGGGATCCTAGTAAGAGAATATGAGTCGGTACACGTTCGTTAGTTTACTAAACTTAATTATGTTAAAAACATGTAGCATGTTATGAAAGCACTGACATCCTAATGTTTTGAACCAACGGTCTTTCGAACGGGATGTTCATATGCCAAGTTGATTATAACTTGCTATGAAAAAAATCGTGGGAAAACCTGCACTCCTGAGAGTTCTTTATAAAGTTCTTAGTGGTGTATAAAGCCCATCAAATCGCACTTGACCAGCCCAGTTGTGGGAAAGTTATGGCATGCAATGATGATATTATATAAAGCTGTTATTACGATAAGTTAAATCTCTTTAGGGCAGTCAATTTGTGATAAATAAATAGTCTTTTCTTGCTTAGACATGTTTTGCCGTTTGTAGTAAAGATTTTAAGGAAGGTTTTTGATCGGATCGTTAAACTATCACCACCAATGATATTATATTAAAATAGTGTGATGAAAAGATTGCTGCTGATTAATGTTAAAGTGTATGCTCTGTTGGGGTAAATGAGTTCATGGCATAAATGATAAAATTGTTATCATACCACCTTGTGTGACCTATAAAGTTATGGGGAGTATCTAGTTTCCAAAGAGTTAAACAAACAAGCTTATCAGGTTGATATTAACGCCGTATGTGCTATTGGATCAGTTAACAAAATATACGAGAGACAGTAATACACAAATTTTGTACGCGTGTAATAATTTTTGTTCAGTATTTTAAATGGATGAAATAAATTTCAGAGTGCGGGAGAGAAGTCGCGGCAGGAAAAGTCCAATAAGTTGGTCGCAGAAAGTCCGGCATCAATGGCACAAGTCGCCTAAACAAACTGAAGACAAAGGTAAGTCTAAATAAAATATTATATTAGGATTCCGTATAAAAGGGTCAAACCTAAAACCCTGTTCAATTCTTCGTACCAGTCAACGCCATCTATACAAAAATCGTTACAACACGTACACCACCGCAGTGGCAAGATTGGTTTTTAGTTGAAAGATGTCTCGATAGATGGCGCGGTAATATTCATGAAGTAATCGATTCATCTTTCGTTTCAGTCATTATTTTTAAATCGTATTTAATATCACTCATAATTAAAATGGCAGTACCTTCCATCAAAAATGTATAACCATTAAACATGAAATCTCTACGCGCCAAGCGACTATAGTATGAACAGTCTAGTGTTGGGCACACAAGGCTACAACGACAAATTCCAAACTATTTATCTAACTAAGGACGTTTTATATAATTTGAGTATCTTTGAATGAAGGCCTACGTTTTATAATGTCTGCGATCACAAATGAGCACGCTCATGTTACGACTGTGATTTAGAAAACTTGTTAATATCCATGACTAACTGGTAATTAGAACTATAAATATGTAAATCTAAATTTATTATGCACATAAACTTGAGTTATTAGAATGGTATCTGTATAATATACAGATCATAAAGGAGCGATCAATTTTGATTTCTATTTGACGCTAATCAAGGGGTGTTGCAATTTTTGTTACTAATAAAATGTTCTTAAGTACCTTTCAATAGAAATTAACAATCCTTGTACAGTTTGTAATTGTTGTACAATTTTGTAACCAAACTATTGAAATTGATTACTGATTGAACAACATACGAAAACTTTAATTAAATAATATTCTTTAACAATTAAAGAAAAGTATTAATAGCAAATCGTTGTCAATTCTAAGTTGCTAATTACAACTATTGCAATAATTGTGGAAATGATAAAGATTTAATTCAGCAGTTTTTGCTACATTGGAAAGGGGCCATAGATACATATATGTACATACCAATTGATTAGATCTGTAACTAATTCGATTAAATTAGATCAGAGATTTAAAAATTCAAGTTTCGTTTTTAAATTGTGAGATTTTTAACAAACTTAAAAGTAAGTTTGAGCCTAGCCACTTCTTAGCTGTTAATTAGTTTCATAATTCTCAAATTCGCGCAATTGTCCAACATTTAAGGCAAGTGAAGCTATTGAAGATTTGTGTCATTGAACCTCAGGTCAGCAAACTATTACCGTCTGTTTGTGCCCGGTACATAATATACACCTGGTACATAATAACTCCGTCCACAAGAAGATCTATGGCTGGTGGATTGGATGTGTCGTAAATTAGGGTTGCCAACTTCTTTGTTTCAAAATAGTATTTCTTAAAAAAAGACCATAAAAATATAGTGAACTTCATAAAATATAGTACTTTACGGAGAATAAAAAAGTTACATTTCATTTGTTTTTTTTTTGTTTTTTTTTTTATATGCGTGAAGCACACGCGCATCACGGCAATTGAATGAAAGGTTCGTTAAAAAGTTGAGGAATGTGTTTTTTATTTGTGTTGCAAAATATAAACCTTGTTTTGTTGTACTGAAATATAATATTTTCGCGTACTATATATTTGTTGGACACTATATACTATGGAGTTAAGAAACACTGTACAATACTATATAATATAGTACGGTTGGCAACCATAGTCGTATTCAACGTAATTTTTCAAGATCGTTTAGAAACTAAAATAAAATATA
>DWJZ01009068.1:0-10936 GCA_018249125.1 Asbolis capucinus
ACAACTCGGGTGCACAATCGCTGGAATACCGTTCGGTCCGTAAGCCTTGTTCACGTCTAGATTACGAAGAGTTTTGAGGACCTCTTTATTGGTAATGCGGACCTCTGACATAAAGGTACCGCAATGAGGTAGCATTGGTGGTTGGTTATTGCCAGAATCTAAACGTGAATTTTCAGCCAAAAGAGATGCGAGCAGATCCGCTTTCTCTTTGGCCGAATGAGCAAGGGAGCGAATGAGTAAGCTAAGCTTACAAACTTAACGTCAATTTAATTTTCCTTTTTAATATTATCAATTCTACCCATTAATCAATAACACTAATTAAAAAGGTACACTTTGGCATTTAGTAGAGAAAAGTTTGTAGATTTTGTTTTATTAACTATATTTATTGACTTATCTTTATTGTGTTCCAAAAAATATTTAATAAATATTACAAGGAGGACTTCCAATATAAAGGACTATACAGAATAACAAGCCCGAGCGCCATACATTGTTACCGAATCTGTTCTCTTACTACTGGAATCTTCTTCACATACTATTTGTACTGCATAAGCATTTGTTTTACTGCTTTTTCTAAAAAATATCTATCTTTACACTTGTTTTCTTATACTGACGAATGAAAATTATTTATCTGTCTTGTAGGAAGAAGAAATCATATATGTATACTGTAACAGATTTGAATATAATACAGTCGTATTATTCGTGTTGCCAGACGAAACCGAGACTATTGAATGTATTATTGGTCAGCTAGTTTACTCCTAATTTCTCCGCAGATACTATATCTCATGCAGTCATGTATTAACTTACGTCTATTATCGATAGAATATCGTTAAGTGACTATATGTAAATAAAGATCTCCACACACTGAAAACTCAACGCCTCTTCGGCGTTTAAACCATTAAATTCATGTAAGCAGCTGGTAGCCAGCTAGACGGGCTTCATAAAATAACAATATACCAGTTATAACTTTATTATAATAACCAATCATCATCTTCATCATAATTATAAAATAATTTGTTATTCTGGAAATAATTAAGATTTAAAATTGGATTTGATTTGGCCACCCTGTACTATTAAAAAAACAAGTAGAACGTAACAAATATTCAAAGTGCACCGTTTGTACTACGAAATTATGTTATTATTTAAACAATATTATATTTTAACAGGAGTGTTAATTATTCAATTCGGTTATACAATGCAGCTGCAACTGTCTCTATTTTGCAGGTGTGTGTGACCGTACCATCGGGTGGTATTAAGCCTATTTGTTCATCTGTTATAAAAAACTTGTTTGATTCCCAGTGATTTTAAAGTTGAGTTGGCCCAGTGTGCGCAATGCTTATTACGTCAGGGGCAAGGGCGCGCGTCGGGGAGGCAGCCTCCCTGAATCAATATGAAGGGATACCATGGTGATAACAGAATGTCATGGTTACAGCGTAGTCAAGTTTATTATTTCCAACATTATTGGAGATAACTGAGGGCCGGCGATCGATTGCTTATACTCCTACACCCTGTATCTAGGGTGAACTGTTTCTGGAAAAAAGAGGCTAAACGCCCAATATGATGATGTTATGTAATTTTGAAATAACAAATAATTTGTGGATTATTTTGACGCCAGAGCCAACGACAGTGGTTACAAAATATTCATAGTCCATAACTGAGATCGGGTTTCTTTTGACTTAGGAAATCTAGAATGTACCAAACAGCTCCATCGTGGGTTGGTAGATAAAAAACAAAGATTATGAAGCAGCTTAAGAAATACTTATTGTAATACTTTTTTGTGATGTGGTTTAATTTTTAAACGACTAATAATTCTTGCATCATGATGCAGACTGGAGCTGTTTGGTACTGTACGCTCTAGACTTCAAGAGAAATCCGTGCTCAGTTATGGGCTATGAATGTTTTGTAGCCACTGACGTTGGCTCTGGCGTCACACACACTTGTTGCTAAACATTTACTCTGTGGCGTTTAGATCAAGCTATTGGGATCGAAGTTTATTTTTAAATAATTATTTATTTAAAGTAAGGGAATTTCCGCAGTACGAGCTGATTTTTCCGATCACATTATGGCCCGTCTTCATCTCCTTTCGAAGGACCTGTGAAATATAATTTATAGTTCGATGTTATATGGTGGTTAATATTTTTAGATCAATATGAACTTACCCTTCTGTTCTACATACACATGCTATAAAACAAACAACGCGTGGCCGTGACCCTAAAACGACAGGGGTGGAATAATAAAAAGGGACTGTATAGGGAGCATCCCTTAACCAGACAAAATACTGCAATACAGACTATTATTGTATATAAAAGGGTGTCCCATGAGAAGTGTATCGGTGAGGGTATGTAGTTATAAAAAAATGAGCTCTTTTGATCCACCCCCCTGTATGCTCAGCGATTTATTGTGGTTTTCGAGATATTCTTGTGTTTATCGTAAATTTAAGTTTTTTGATACTACAGGATTTTTTCGTGTTTTGCTAAATATTAAAAAAAATATTTTTAATGAATGTTGTTGCTAAGGAGTGGGCTTATCTGTTAGAAATAGAAAACACCGAATTTCTAGTGCAAAATAGCTCGGTGTATCATCATATAATTTCAGTTTGAACGAAATCATAACTAAAGTTCTAGTTTAAAAACGGAAACTTCCGCCTGATTCTGCGATGTGTAAGTAACATCACTAACTTTTCCACTCAACAGAGCTTATTCACAGCGTTGCAATTGCGTTCTGGGCTTCACAGGTATTGGCCACAACATTTAAAATTAAAAAAAAACCTCAGTCTTTGGCTGTCATTGTCAATACTTTTGTTTAGTCCCGTATAAAACATTGATACTAATTATTAGTACAAATTACCTAAGCTGGCGTGCGTTGGTCTTGTTTCCTGAAAATATAGTTTAAACTAGAATAATCCTGTCGCAATAAAGTGGCGTGCACTCTACTTATAACCTGTGCACATTTTGTGAATTCTTTTCCGAGAAGCTCCTGGGTTGGTTAGTACATATTATTTAGTTTACAATACACGGATTTAAACACTACTTACAAAAATATGATAAGAGAAAAAAAAACGGTTATATCCTAACGGTTTCATTGTAGGCGTCTTGAACGGGATGGAGGTCATGTCTCAAGAGTGGAGTGTCGCTCTAGTTCAACACTTCTAATATTCACGTAGTGATAGTCAACTACAACAGCTATCCTTTGTTTCTCTAGCTCGCCACCATTGAGCCTTGTCTGACGGGTGTGATACATGCCGCTCTAGCTCACCACTTCAATGTACCTGTGGTGTCGATCTAATAGCTATCCGGTGTTTTTCTAGCTCGCCACCATTGAGCCTTGTTTGACGGGTGTCAACATGTAGTTCTGGCTCACCACTTCAATATACCCGTGGTGTCGATCTAATATAATAATTATCCGGTGTTTTTCTAGCTCGCCTCTATTGAGCCTTGTCTGACGGGTGTCATACATGTCGCTCTAGCTCACGAGCTATGTACGGCGATGGAGTGGTGATTCGAATATGTGTAACTCATGGTGTCGGTCAAATATAATAGCTATCCGGTGTGGCTCTAGCTCACCACTGCTATATATTCACGTAGTGACGGTCAACTGGAATAACGATCAGTCTTGTTTTGTCTTGTCAGTTTGTCTCAGATTTATTTCTCACTTGATTTTTATACATGATTATCTCTAACACATAATCTATCTTAATGTTTATTAATTGTCATAATAATCGTATATTCTATGCATCATAATATCGTTATTGAAACAACGAAGCCTAATTTGTATTCTAAAAAAATTTACTGGTCAGTTTGCAAAGTCAGCAAACATCATTTTTCATTCAAGATTGCGGAAATACGACCCCTGACCTAGTATCGTGACTTTGACCTTCTTTGGGAATGTTGGCGCAATGACCCAGAGAGCTCCGACCCCTCATAATCGCCGTTTTGTAAGACAAGGGGCGTGGTTATACTGCTGCACACACTGGGTGACTTTAACTCACTATTTTGTTAACCGACTTGAAATAAAGAGATTATCAATTTTATACGTGTGCATATGATAATATTAGGAATGTAACATATCACATGTAACATATAACAAAGGTCTAGTATACATACTTCCTAGCATACAACAAACGTGAGTTTGTCATGTGCGAAAACACGTTATTAGTACAGTGGCTCCTTGCTTTAAATGCTAAAACAAAGTCTGCACATATTTAATAATATAGAGGCAATGAATGATGACCCGATTTGCTATATGAATGTTACAGGAACTCTGGATAAAAATATGTGATTTTAAGTTGAGAAGTAAGTTCAAGTTGTGGTTTTAGGAAGATTAATTGCTGAGCTTTATGCGTTAGCGTCATGTCAGTTTTAGATGTCTCTAATAATGACATATATTGGTATGATTAGCAGGGATAACTTTGTGGCCTTATATAAAGAGGAATACACATGTTTGTTTGTAATACTCGGTACAACGCCAGCAGCTAGTAAAGAATATGTCGTCTCATCCCTTGTGTCTTATTCACAATTAACCTAAAGAGTGATTTCTATGAAACTTACAAAGTATCACATAGGCCTAGATCAAAGCCAATTGGTACAGCTACGTACAAAAATAATTTACAAGAAGCAATATGAGATTGTGCAACATGAACTTGATAACATGACTAAACTTCAAGCATGCACCATAAAAAAAAAACAAGAAAAAAGTTACAATATTAATTCATTCCTATAATTTTGTAATTTTGATTAATTATTTCGGAAAGCCCCAAAATACATGGGGATAGAAATCCAGCTCATCGTCCTCTATCTACATACCCTCGCTGGTACACTTCTTATGGGACATCCTGTATAAATGATCAAGCAATATAAACAGATGCGTTTCTTTCTCGTAAATGGAAATTAGAGTCGTTTTTTTACATATAGAAATGATACAAACATTTCTTCAGATTTACTATTCGACACGAAGTTTGGTAAATTTATCTGAAGTCTTCAATGCATCATAATTTAGGCTCAGTTTAAAAACAACAAAATAAAAACTATATTAACTGAAGAGCGAAAAGATTACCTACTTATTTAGGGTTGGGACAATTTGCTTTATTAATATTTAAAATGTAAATTTATTTTATTCATTTCTCTATCATTTATTCTATACACTAACAACACGAAGTTTTCATACGTAGATATTTTCTTTCTACTGTGGTCATATTTTGTTAAACATGACATCTAAGTTACATTCAGGATTTAGATGGTCTGGAGGCCGGAGTAGTGGGGGAAGAAGTTCTACTCTCCGCAACAGATGTCGTTATTCAATTATATTCTACATTTCGAAGCGATGGAAATGTACCTAAAAATGTACACTCGTATTTTTTTTTCATTTTAATTGACCTGTATATTATGCTAACAGATTGTATAAAAATATGTAAAAGTTTCTGTGTTAAATAAAACATAATTTTTGTATTATCTACGATTCTATGGAGATGTCGTTATTATTAATGAATAGGTCGTTATTATTAATTAATATAATATTTTATTCACTTAAAAAAAAAATTGTTCTGTTCAAATGTTTAACATAACAGTATTAAAAAGTTTTGATCCACGGACCACCTCATACTATGCAATTAACGCAGTTGCTACCGAACAATTCATAACAATGATTAATTTGATATTTCATTGGACAACTGTGAATTTACCAGTGTATTTGTAATGTTATCGATAGCACAGGAGGTCCAACAATAGTCCAGCAAAATCAATAATATTTGCTATTCGCTACAAGATGGTACTACTTGTAGCTTATTACTTATGAAATCTGACTTGAAGAAACATTTTTTTCCAATAAAAACGTGAATAGGTCACCATCAGTACTTATTTTTACGTCTCTATTCTTATATTTATTATAAACGGACTGAATTACTCTCACTATTCGACAATAGATGGCGTCAGTTGTTCATTTGGCTTTTTGAATTCTGGTTTTGTAAAATAATCTGCCTTTAACAGTAAAAATCTTAATTAAGGACAATAAGAATATCTCGGAAACTTCAGAAAATTGCGTGTCTTCATTGGATGTCAGTACTTACAATCCAAATTACTTGCGAAAAAAAAAGAAAAAACTAATTTTAACGGCAAAAAGTAATTTTCAGTATTTCCCCTCTTCCACCTTCAAAGGCTATTTTTGAAAAAGAAACCCACAAAATAGTTTATTTATTTTAATAATTTTAAAAGATCAGGAATACAGAAAGTTTTGATGTTACTTACACATCGCAGATTCAGACAAAAGTTTACTTTTTTCAACGTGAACTTTAGTTATGATTTCGTTCAAACTGAAATATTGATCAAATCCAGGGCAATGTATAACAGATAACTTCACTTCTTAGCCAAAAAATAAATACATACGTATAGCTAGAAACATCAGTAATAGAAAAAACCTTAAATTTTGTACAAAACTAAGAATATCTCGGAAACTATAAAAAATCGCTGAACACATACATACATACATGGGGTTAAAATCTAATGTGAAATCGAAATAGAGCTTATCGTCTTCTATCTAAATACCTTCGCTGGTAGTTCTCACAGGACACCCTGTATGTTAAGACCGTAATATAAAACAAAATTCATTACACAAAGATATAACAGCATAAATGATAGAAAGTAAATTGAGGTGTAGGTGAATGTGTACGAATTATTTAGAAATTGCACTAATCCACTGAAGTCTTTCAACAGTAAATAGCTCTCCAGGTTTGAAAGAAGTTCTGTCCGCTGCAGCCAATAACATTTAGGTTTTCTGCAAAATCTTTTAGATATGAGAGTGTATTAGTTTGCGAAGGTAAACACTATATTGAACGTTCCAATTTCCATTAAAGTTTGTGAAAGTTCAATTTTATCCAGTAATAGACGTCATTCGCAATCTTTAAAAGCGTAAAAATTTTGTAGACATCTTTTGAATTCCAATTTCACGGAATATTCCATTTAAATTACTTATTCATGTATTTTTCACGTAACCTCACTCTTGGGCATATTTAAATTCTATTGAATTTACGTAGAAATATGTCTTTTATAGCCAAGAAACGAGAATAAGAGGGCAATGCATTCATTTCCATAGTAAGAAGTTTACTCTTATACCTGGAGGATTTTTACAGTTATTTTAAAACGATGGATTAGACGATGTGGATGCATGATCTTAAATGTTTGGTATCACATCATTGGCTACGCAATTTTAATGGGTTTCGATAATCGTCTTCCGTTTGTAATAAAAATACTAACAATCAAAATTCGCCTCTAAAACTTTTACTAGTTCCCGTCGAAGTGTTTCAAGAACCTTAATGCCTTAACAGGGGTGCAGTGAGGTAGGTCGTTGTTCGGAGGGTTATGGCAGAAAGTAGGTCAAGGGAACAAGAAGGATTACAAAGAAAGGTCAAGTTTTATTACATTTTGGCGGAGTCTTGTGAAGGACGTTGTTTGATAATCTATTGTACTTAAACGAAATGGTACAAAATTTGCATCAAAGGATATTCACTATTCCAAAACTCTTTTATTTTTTGATAAGATAGGGTTAGACAAACTTTACAGATAGAGAAGCTACGTATATTATTATTAATGGAGTTTTACACGTTCGTTGTCGATTTTACATTTTTATTTAAGTTATAACCACCAATCCAAGAAATCAAATGATAATTGTCGTATAGATTTTATTTTACATTTATTTTTTTTAATTCAGAAAATAAGAATAATTTTTAATGTATCTAATGAACGTATAAGTTGTATGACGTCTTTGCCTTGTTGAATTAGGCAAAAAGCACAGTCGAAAAAAGGAAAAATGTTAAAAAATAATTCCTACATAAAACTCCATCAATAAATGTACCTTGAGACTTAATGAGACAACGCGAAAAAAGAGTCACAAAGTTATAATTATTCCCTTACTAAGTGGGCAGGGCTGGATTGGTCTCGTACTTGTCCGTGGGTTCCGCCTTAACAGAGATTTGCAGGTTCTGTTAGTTCATGTGCATGTGCGGTCATCGAACGTTCCAGATTAGGTAAGGGTAATGCTTTCGTTTCGGCGGAATTGATAGTGGAGATGGTGAACGACTCCTTCGTTTCCTGACAGGTCGGCTACCATCAGCTGATCTGTTGGTTATAGAAAATCTGGATTCATTGGCCTTCGACGACACTATCCATCATCTCCTCTTTCGTGAAGATCTCGCTTATCCTGTTCTAAAAGAAGCTAACCTCGGCTATCTTCAACGCTTCGAAGCACATGTGGCTTGGAACGCGTACCTGATAATCTTTAATACTTCGATGTGACACAAGAGTCTTGTATCGTCATCCATCATCTTAAATGGACTTCTTCACGAACAACTTGTCATCGTTGAAATGGTCATCAGGTAATTTGATTTCGAGCGAAGGATTTTTCTTATCATCCGTCTCCTGTGTCTCTGGCTATTCGGGAGGATCAGACTTGGTCTTCAGATCCAATAGTTTCTCTAAAACTTTGTTCTTTATTCTAAGCACCAAGATAATTTTGGTACTGGCAACGTCGGGTGCCTGGCGGACACTGCTCGGGAGGAGGGCACTTGCCCTGACGCAACGCCTTGGTGTATGCCTTTCGAATTGACCGCCATCGCTTCTGGACCTCTTTGCTGTCCGTTGTCTCAATGTGTTTCCGGTGCCCGGGGCCGACCTCGTGTCGGCAGCCACGCGTTAACATTCTGTTCATGATAAAAAATCCGTTTTCATTTTGGTTTCCACCAAACCATTCCAACCCATGTTGGGTTGGACTTGTAAGGCTATTCCATCTTCTCGAGTTAAATGACCTTCGTCCAAATATAATCATAAAAAATTACCGAGAGTAGTGTCTAATGTCATGAGTACTGTTCGGCGCGTTTAATTGGTGCGCCGACTTGGAGCTTATTTGTGCGTATACCAACCATCTGTTAGGTACAGAATACTCTTACTTATCAAACTCACTGAATACTTTTTTATCGGCATGTGTATTCGAAACTGCTGAGGAGATGGTTATTGTGAAAAAGAACTTCCTCCTAGTTTGACATGCTGTTATAACCAATATATTTTTTCGAATTTTGTTGTTTTTGTTAGCTGTATGATATTATCTACATATGGATGCTTATCTTATTTACTGCAGCGGTACACTTGCGCTTACAAATACCTTCGCTCCTTATCATTCAGAGCCATGCTGTCACTGGGTCCAAAAAAATGTGGTGCGTACAGAAAGGCCGTATTTAGAAACTGGTAAACTCTTTATATACACCTTAAATTTTTGTAATAAGCATGTTATTATGTCTCAGTTTTTGCTAGTTTGTCATTAAAGCTAATGCAAAAAACGTGGTGGTATTTAAATGTGGTCTCATTGTACCATACCAGCCTCTAAAAATGTTCGTTCCAATCCGTGCCTCTTTGAGAAGATGAGATATCCACGTCTCTCTCAGAGGAGAGTCCTGTGACGTATTATTCTTGCCCTTGTAATGTAACGTATTAAACACTGTCTCAGAGTCTCTGCAATTTTCTTCGGCATGTGAAAAGTGACTTGTTTCGCTCCTGACTGTTAATATAAAACATTTCCCGGCTCATGTTTAATTTCAAATGTTTTGCATTTTTTTTTATAAATTTCCCCAAATAAAACAGATTTCAATCAACACTTTATTTACAGCCGTAGTACTTATTAAAATGCATGTACATTGTCTTGAGCGCCAGTTTGAAACGCGATTACGTTAGAGGATGGTTGTTATTTCTGTAATGGACAAATAAACACTTAGAACAGTGTGTATCAAACAATTCAGCTATTTGGTATCTGGTTAACAAGGTCACCCTAGGGTGGGTACCTAGAGACAGAGTTATACGCGGCAACGAGATGGCAGACGAACTTGCCAGGAGAGGGGCAGAAGCGCACACCTTGGGATCCGAACCCATGGTGTGGGCATATCCAAAGTGACCTCAAGGGCAATCCTCAAGACCCTCGCCCTGAGGTTGGGAGCCGAGTTATGGCAGAACACACCGGGACTAAAACAGTAAAAAACCCTCATATCTGATTACTCGCAACAATACTCCAAAAAAGTGCTGAATCTTAATCGACAGGAAATAAAAGTCCTGATCAGGGTACTCTTTGGACATTGCAGGCTCAATAAACACCTACACACCATAGGGCTAAGCAACACTGCAAACTGTAGATTCTGCAATGTCGCAGTGGAAACGACAACGCACGAAACTCTGTGAGTCCGCGACACTGACTCACTGCAGAAATTGTTTATTAGGGAAACCCCTAATCCTGCCTGAGTATGTCAAGGATCTGGAACCCAAGGACGTCCTACGGTTCCTCGCAACGGTAGGGGACCAGATATAACTAATGGGTCTGGCCACAATAAATCAAACTTGGTCGCCGTGGCCCTTGGGTTTGGGACCCTTAGCCATCTATTTAAATAATAATAAGTAATACCTGGTTGATCGAGTACTATCATTTGTTGGTTATAAAATGATTATGCAAAATATTTATATAGTTACTTTTAAACGTAAATCAGACAAAAGCAAACACTAAAAGGTTGTCTACTTTATTGCTTAGTAGAAATTCAAGAACTTTCTGGTATCGACAGAGAGATGGTCGATATAAACTTTTTCTGGCATAGTCCTCTGGATCCAGCACGAAAGTGGAATATACGTAGGTCACACAAAAATTTTGCATAAGTTAAAAAAACAACATGTTATAACCTAAATATTATGTTTATTGCTTTATAAAATACTCTTTTTTGCATTTTAAACATTTGTTCATGCGATCGAACCATTTTTAACCATTTTCTAGATCTGAAGGCACGTTATCTACCTGCTGATTGAACTTTATCACTGCCTCTTCGGAGTTGGTAAAAGTGAAACCTTTCATCAAATCTTTGATTTTGGGGAAAATACAGAAATCACAGGGTGCTAGGTCGGGGCTATGTGCAGGATGGGTAACG
>DWJZ01009069.1:0-10935 GCA_018249125.1 Asbolis capucinus
TGTTTTACCAAACAATTTGGAAGTCGATCAAGTTCAAAAGTCGTTGGATTGCAATCCAGCAAGAATTTGATATACTAATTTATATAAACTGCGCTTCGATATAACTTTAATTCTATTAAAGTTGACATTTCCTTGACGGTCGATTTTCGGATGGATGTTGTTGGGGTGCAGTATTAAGCCGATTGCGATGTAAATACCAAATTGCGCTTGACAAAGTCGCTGCCATATCACTACGACGTGTGAAACGAGAATTGGCCAGTGTTATCGTCAGTAATTAGAAGCCTTATTTGGGTTGGCCACTAACCCCTCGACCAATCCACAATGGAACAGCATAAGACGCTTTAGAACTCCTCAGCTATGTGGAGACTGCTTAGTACTAGGTAATTAATGACTTCAAGCTTTGCAACATGGAACATACGACGTTTTAAAGATAAAGCTGACTAAGTGACATTTACCAAATTTTAAATTATTAATTTTAAGTTTAACTCAGAAAAAGAAAAAAATTATGAGTATATATATATATTTTTTATCAATTCTGTTGTTTCTTCTAAATATTTAAATTTAAAATGTCTGTATTTTAAAATATAAATGTTAGTCATTACTGTTTTTCATCCTTCGAATATTTATAAAACAATAGTTCACTCATTTCAACATTGGTCGGTGTTCTAATATGTTATTAGGACTTCTGAAGTTTATTTCACCTTGGCCCTCTAAACCGGCCTTGCATTTTCTAACCAATAATAGTATTAAATGTAGAACATTTAAATGTATAAAGAATATTAGGGAACAATATAATATAGCTGTTCCAAATGTTACTTTGACCTTTCAAAGTATCTACTAAATATCCATCATGTTACAACAGAAGGTTACACATTAAAACTATGTAAGTACAAAATAATGAATTATTGAGCCGAGGTCCCATATTAAATGTACTTGATACACACCGGTATTCATCAACACTACTTGAAGGTGTTATTAGGCTCTCAATAAAAGCTATTTCGCGGTGCATTCGTCATGTTAAAACATGCCATTCGTAAATTCCATTCATTGTTTTAATAATGGATGAAAATATTTCTTTAGCCTTGTGATTGGTCGAGTTTACGTAACATATATTACTCTTAACTATATCACATGGTTGTGAGGGTTACAACAGAGATTTGTGGTATCTTAAAGTGAAAGTTTGTGAAGATGCTTGGACCTTTGTCTTTCCTTCAGGCGCTAACCGTTGAACGGATTAAAGTGGAACTTGGCATTCAAATAGATCACGTCCAGGAAATGGACTCACGATACATTTTATTCCGGTTGCAGAGAAAATGGTCCATTTATAATCCCATGGGATAATATGCTCGATTATACGTTGGAATTTGTTTGAATTATATGTTGAATATTTGCGTTTAAAATGCGCCTGGAATAACAAAAAGGCAAATTTTTATCGACACATTATTTCATAAGTTGTTTTAACCGACGCGATGTTAAGGGCGCGCGAACTTATTGATCTTAGGTATTGTTTATGAATACCGGTGTTACTCTTTCAGTAACTGACAGCTTTTAGTTGGTATTTTATAGTTTATCTGAGTATTGTTAATTGACTCTAACAAAAGCCCGATCTTGGAGCTCATGTGTGCAATTTAGTATTTATATCTTTAACCCTCGGATTTTTAAAATAATATTACAAGGCAATTACAATTACTCAAAGACAATTACAGGTTTTTAAAATAATTCTGATTTTAAATCCGGATGTTATTTCAGTTAAATTCACTAATAAATAGATTTATTGTTAAATTAAAATAGAGTTAACTTTTAATTACTTTTACATGTATATTATTCAATTTGTTTCTTAGATTTTATTAACTAATAATTATTATATTATCTTAGTTTTATATAAACCATTGAAAGACGAGATATTAATTATGGAAAACAAATGGGTAACTTTTAAACCTCCTATGAACTTCCACAAATATTTCAAAACCAAAATATGTCAAATCGGTCCAGTTTCTTGGCCCAAAAAACCGCTAACTTCTAGTTTTCATTGTCTATACATATAAACAAAGATGACAGTGTAAGTAACTTGTAACCTGTATTGTAAGATTTCAGTTTTTAAACCTCGCACGGCATAGACATTTTCAAGGTAAATCTAGTTTTTTTCATTCATGCATGCATACATTGCGGAGTAGGTTCTGAAAAAATTTAAGGTCACAGCATTGGCAGTTACCTTGGATTCATTTTGGAACTCGAGGTGTTCCGAGACACACAAGATGCCTGTTTTAAATGACAATTCTTTTGTAATGTAAAATGAGATTTAACAAAACAGTGAACGTATCTAATAAGAAAATAAGTGCTCTGCAATCATAATATATTGTTTATAGAATATTTTTTGTTTTATTTTATTTTATTCGCGATATTTTAAGACATAATTCAAAATTTATCGAATAAATACGTATTTTTTTATTTTATATTGTATTGAATTTGATTGTATGAACCTCCTAACCTAGGTTTTACTAAGGGCGAGCTTAAGGCTTTCTCTACCAGCTAACCCAGTGTTGTAGACAGAAGAGTGAAGAGAGAGAGAGAAGAGAGAAGAATAAAAATGCAATATTGTCATCAGTTCAAAAAGAAGGAAATAAGGTTTAGTAAAAATATTTAAAAACACAAGCTATAATTATAGATCCATAATACAAACAAACTCACAAAATTTCATAATTATATTGTTAACCGTTGAGGAGTTCCCTTATCTGGAGCCAATCCTGAACCTACAATCAGCTCATTTTTATCATAAAATGCATTGTCATCAGGATGAACACTTATGCAAAATTTCCGCTCCGTAGTGTAAAAAGAAGTGGGTCTAATTAAGCTTGCAAGATTTGACCCGTAACAAACAAATATACTAACATACTAATATACAAACAAACACTGCAAGTTTGCAAAAGCTTGTAATTAAGCTCGATCGTATTCGTTAAAGTCCACCTCGTCCGTGGCTAGCGTGGTGGACCCTTCACCACTCACATTGTGAGAGGAGACTCGAGCCCAGTATTGGAAGTGTTACGCGTTGCAATGATGATTCGTTAAAGGAGTGCGAAGGAACTTAACAAAGGTTGTTTAGTGTCAAACCTTAATCAATACATGTATAAAAAATACCGGTATCCGTAGAGAGCCAAATTATAAGGGTTGGGTATAAATAAACCGGTTTATAGATTTTTTTTTAATATCATAACGCGTTAGTATTAGAAAATAAATAACTTAGAATTTGCGTGCGCTAAGTATTTTCCCTCAATTACTGTCGTGTATAGTTTTGGATTAAAACGGTTTATTTAGATTTCTGAAGCGCTCTCATTGCGAATGATTTCGAAAGAAAACTTCTATAAAACCCCTATCAAAATTAACCGGTATTTCTTAAAACGGTTTCAAGCCCTGAGTAAGACTAATCCGTCCAGTATAGAGAATTTTAATTGAATTTTGGATCGACCAATCACAACACATTATTTTGACGCTCCCCCTACTCTTCTCACCTCTTCACTTTGACTGAATTTTACAGAAAAAGTTACGTAACGTGTCGAGTATGCTATACTGTGGTTGTATACAAATACAGAGTAACTCATTGTTTAGTAAAACCTGAATGCCACGAACAAGAATGATATTGTTCATGCAGTTGGTCTTCTGACATTGGTTCGGTTTCCTGTCTATTACTACTATAGGTCGCCTTCACAACCAGGTTAAGGCCGGCGGAACACACTTTGATTTTAACATTAATATTGTTTATGTTACTGGCAACCCGAAATTAAAGGTTGTCAGTAAAATTAAGTGTTACATTACCATTTAGGGTCAAAAACGTAGGAATTATTATGAATAACAGCTCAGTAACCTTGAATATGGTACTTTGAAGTGAACTCATTGGTATGTGGGAATATAATTAAAATATTATTATTTAGTTGTAACCTTAGGAATTACATAAAATTATATTTATACACTACAAACAATTAATACAGTTATAATGACGATTTTATGTACTGAATTTCCTATTTTGGCTTCAACCCAATGCTGTATTTTTCCTCATGACTGGGGAAACCTATTATTCCTGACATTACATTTAAATATAAATGTTTAATTACCTATGAGTTGTTTGCAACAAATATGTTGACAGATTGCTGTCAGGTCTTATTGACAGATTGCAATGCCGAATTCGATTGCCATCCAGGAAAAATTTTCTGTGATGAACAGAAATACGATAGCATTATGCCTTTTAGAGCCCTTTTTATACCAGTACGAATACTGTTATAAAGTTATATGAATCAGTGTTTTTTATTATATTATGACAGGCCGGTTGGTCTAGTGGTTAGTGAACCTGACTACTACACCGGAGGTCGTGGGTTCAATTCCCACACGGATCAAACTTTTCTGTGATAAGCAGGAATGTTTGTTCTCTGTGTCTGGGTGTGTAATAGAAATATCTATTTAAGTATGTATTTAAAAGCATATATGTATGTTTATCAGTTATCTGACCACCATAGCACAAGCTAACGCTTAGTTTGGGGTCAGATGGCCACGTGTGAGTTGTCCAAAGATATATAAAAAAAAAATCTTATTCTTTTCAACCATACACTAATATACCAATAGATCAAACCCACACTTGTAAAATCCCAAATAAAGAGATGCTACCTCATCGAGTACCTTCTAAAAGTAGATCACTTCCTGATCGGTTCATAAAAGTTGTCCAAAGATATTTATTTATTATTATAAAATGACAAAGTGGGTGTTACATCTAAAATTAAGTTGTGGAGTTTTAAATGCCAACAGTTCCTCACGATTTGTTTATTATTATACTGATATTTCGACCCAGTTGCATGGGTCATGGTCATGGCAAGACTGAAATGTTTGGTATCCGCGACGATATTGGCTTAAAAACATATGTTATGTTACAGGTACTCACGATATGTTTTCCGCGCTGATATTTCGACATTAGCATGGTCCCGGCTGAACAGTTCAGGGACATGATTCATGCAACTGAATCGAAATATCGGCGCTATAAACATATATCGTGAGTACCCGTAGCAGAATATAATATACACAGTCCACGACGGGTCGAGTTTAAAATTATATAAGTTAATTTATGAATTGTTTTTTTATATTAAATAAGTTAGCACTTAACTACGAAATCACCTAATCGTTAGTGGCGACGTAGTCTTTGATGGTGAAGCACACTAACTTAGTAAAAGCCTATTCACTCTTGACTTTAAGACATTTACATTATAATCAAACGGAAATTCCGATAAGGGAACTTATTCCTTTTTTTTATAAAAATGTTGCTTTTCTCACCTAAGTAGATTAGTTCGTAAAATACACATCAAAAGCAATTCCAATAGGATTGTATTGGGAATTCTTGGAGTTAAATAAATATATCAATTTAAATAAATTATAAAAAAACAAAAGTACTGGGAGTTGAGTGATTAAGCTGCATCCCTAAGTAACCATTAACAATTATGAGTATGGTTGTTATGAATTATATGTATTATCTGTGTGCATACGACCCTATCTACTCTGTGGTTTTACTTAATCATACCATGGATACGATGCTTATGTCAAAATTGTTCGTAAAAAAAAGAAAAAAAACATTTGTAGTCATTATTAATGAATGAAACAAATTAATGAATATTATTAATTCGAAATTGCTTAATTATATAACCTTCAAACTTGACCTACACAACACAAGAATTAAAAAAACTAATTTTTGGTCGAGGATCAGTCTGGTCCCGTCAGATGTCACATATCACCTGTCACTCAACATGACACTGCACAAGAATTAAAAAAAACGGATTTTTGGGCGAGGATCAGTGGTGACGTCCGATGTGAGTGGGAACTCGACACCGGCACGTCACAGCTTGGCGAGTGACGGGCGCCACGCCGACCCTGACTCTTGAAATAGTCTTCCGCATTACCGCTCAGAGCGAAAATATCGCATGATGCCGCTACAAGGCCGCGGGGGTGTGCACCTTTTATGGAAATATTTTTTATTTTTTTTATTTATTTTTTATTTCTGGCAACAAAGGCCCAAATACACATAATAACAAAATATTATCATTGCAACCCACAACTGTCCCACTACTGGGCTCCTGTCTCAAAATGTGAAGGGTGTAGGCATGTAACACCACACTGGCCAAGGGCGCATTAGATTCACCTTTGAGAAGTCTATGGAGAAGTCTCAGGAGTGCAGGTTTCCTCACGATGTTTCCTATCGCCCTAGCAAGAGATAACCAACTTCTATTACTGGTGCCTCTATATTTTAAAATGAATAAATACAAAGGTTGTTAAAAATTTATAAAAACACAAGCTTTAATTATACATCCATAATACAAAGAAATACACAAAATTTCATAACTGTATTGTTAACCGTTGAGGAGTTCCCTTCTCTGGAGCTAATCCTGAACGTAGGTATCAGATCATGCTTGTCATAAAAATACATTGTCATCAGGATCAAAATTTTATGCAAAATTTCCGCTCCGTAAAGTAAGAGGAAGTGGCTCTACTGAAGTTTGTAAGATTTGACCCGTAACAAATAAATATACTAACATCCTTATATACATACACTGCAAGTTAAATAAAAGTTTGTAATAAGAATTGCTCGTCAAATAAAAGTTTGTAATAAGAATTGCTCGCTAAATAAAAGTTTGTAATAATAATTGCTCGTCAAATAAAAGTTTGTAATAAGAATTGCTCGTCAAATAAAAGTTTGTAATAAGAATTGCTCGTCAAATCAAAGTTTGTAACAAGAATTGTTCGTCAAATAAAAGTTTTTTAATAAGAATTGCTCGTCAAATAAAAGTTTGTAATAAGAATTACTCGTCAAATAAAAGTTTATAATAAGAATTGCGCGTCAAATAAAAGTTTGTAATAAGATTTGCTCGTCAAATCAAGGTTTGTAATAAAAATTGCTCGTCTTAAAGATAAGAAATATCTTATATGACAATCTTTAGTCGGAATTGTCGTAATATGTAACAAGAAGTAGGAAGCCCTACGTTTTCTGGTTAAACTAGAACAATAAAATACAAGACAGATTACCGATATAACCATTTGTACTACATATGTATTTAAATGGTACCAGATTGTCATCCATACATAAATTTTTAATACATACAATTTACATACAGTGTGGGATGACCAGCCTATAAACATAATATTTATTTGAGAAAAAATCCATATTAATATCGAATTAAGTTAAATGTAAATAAATCAAATACAATTTACAAATTAAATCAAGAATAAATTAAAATTATATTGAATAGAATAAAAAACCTATCCGCAGTGGGGCAGCGTGGTTGAGTATGTTCTAAGCCTGTTCAGTATGAGGAGAGGCCTGTGCTCAGTAGTAGGCCATTAATAGGTTGAAGTCAAAAATGAAGAAATGTAAATAACAATTAACTACCCAATAAATCATTGATAAAAATTATTAATTTGCAATAAATTCCTTTTCTCGTTATTAATATAAATGCGAAAGTTTCGCTGTCTGTCTGTTTGCTGCCTTTTTAAAGCCTAAACTAGGAATGTTGAGGTGGAGCGAGAGGCTGAATTGAAGGATGTACAACGCGAGCATAGCCGCGGGATAAATACAGCAATTAATAAAAAATATGAAATTACATGAAACCCCTATATTAAACAAGGATTATTAAAAACATTTAAGAACGAGGAAAATAATTTATAGATCCATAATGCAAAGAAACATACAAAATTTCATAACTGTATTGTTAACCGTTGAGGAGTTCCCTTGTTGGAGCCGATCCTGTCCTAGTATCAGGTCATGCTTGTCATAAAAATACAATGTCATCAAGATGAAAACTTTATGCAAAATTACCGCTCTGTACTGTAAGAGGAAGTTGGTCTAATTAAGCTTGCAAAATTAAACCCGTAACAAACAAATATACTAACATACTAATATACAAACATACACTGCAAGTTAAATAAAAGCTGGTAATAAAATAATATACAATCCCAAATATTATTATCAATGCTAAACAAAAGTTGATATAAACACTTTAACAATAGTATTATTCAACGATTACTTCAAGATTCTTCCTAGTATCTAGACAAGGTCCGTCTGTCTGTCTCATTATATGTTTACATTGGTATATGTACATATATAATATGATAACGACGTAAGTGAATGGAATTGTTGTTCTGTTAATCTGTATTTTGCATTAAATTCATTTATAGTGACGGATATTGACTGGCCTGTAGGTCTAGTGGTTAGTGAACCTTACTGCTACCCTGGTCGTGGGTTCGATTACCACTCAGGACAATTTTTTCTGTGATGAACAGGAATTGTGTCTGGATGTAATAATATCTATATAAGTATGTATTAAAAATATATATGTATGTTTATCAGTTGTCTGTTTATAGTACAAGATAATGCTTTGTTTGGGATGAGATGGCCGCGTGTGAGTTGACCTGAGTTTATTAATTATTTATAATGTATTTACCTAACATTTACCATAGTTACATTTTGTTGTAAAATACAGGATAGAGGTCAACTAACCAACGAACAGTAAACCTTATAGCCTTATAGCTTGCTGCCAAAGCAAAGATCCAGAGTTCGATTCCCGAGGCAGATATTTATGTAACAGATGAATATTTGTTCTTGGGTCATAGGTTACACTAGTGATTTGTATCTGTGTTATGCCAGCCACCGTACTGGGCATGTTCAGTCTACGAATATTACAAATGCGAAAAATTGAGTTGGATGTTTCTCACGCAAAAACTACTGGACTGTTTTCAATGTAATTTGGCACAGAGATAGATTGTAGTCTGGAATAACACATAGGATTTTTATCAGCGTACAACGCGGACGAAGGCGTAGGCGGATACTAGTATTATTATAAGAAATATAGCCTTAATATAACGAAATTGAGTACAGTTATGTAAGGCGAAAAAAAATTTAGGAAAGAATTAATATTATACCACATTCCATATAAGGCGTGGAATTATTTATAACATAGCTTTTTGTCACGTGTCACTCACGTTTCACTACATATAAATTTAAATACATTTTTTCTATGTCATCATTTTATGTACTGAAATGAATTTCTAACGGTATTAGGGCGACTCGTCTGCTCGTGCACCTCATAACACTAAAATCAAAAAGCTGCAGTTTGTTGTTTGAACACGTTTATCTCAAAAATTATTCGACCGAATTTAAAAATTCTTTTTTCCGTTTACCTGGGAAGTTTATTTAAGATATTTTTATTTCAAAATATCACTTTATTGCCGCGGGATAATAAGTTAAAATAAGAATGGAGACTTTGAAACTAATAGACTAATTTGGATGAAATAGAACAATTGTAGATGTATTTTTTTTATTTATTTCTTTAATTCATCATACATCTATACATATCTATTATACAACGGCGTTACTGTTAGGATAGTTTTTAAACTACATATATAATGATTTTATCCCGCGGGATTACAGGTAAAAGTTAATCATTTGTACTGCAGGATAACATTTGCTGGGTCAGTAAATAAAAAATAAAGTTCCAAATATACAATTCATTTATCTGATCCGTACAAATTTTGTAACCATTTTTTGTAGCAAAATAATAGTTTAAAATTAGATTTTTACGTTTTTTGTCACAAAATACGCTCAATGTGACATTGAAAAATTGTTACGGCCTGAGTAATTAGTGTACTAAACATGTAATCTGACGGTTTTATAACAAAACTGACATTGTCACCATTGGTTTGTTTACAAGTATTGTACGTATGAGAAAAACCGCTTACAAATTGGAGCGACGTACTAAGTTGAGGCACGTTGCCGCACCGTGTCGCGAGCACGCTGCGTGCCACGTGTGTGATAACCAATCGGTTAACGGCTACGTCGCAATCACATTAATTCGAAACACCGAATATTTCACCTTGGCTTGGCCGGTGATGGCCCAATACTGAGCACGGGTTTATACGTAGAGCGTACGGTGCTCTATTGCGGATTAGTGTGGGAGCAAGTGGCCAACTCAAATGTCGGAAGTTTGCTATACAGCTGGTTTGGGCCTCCTATTCGCGGGGTCCGGGTTCGAGTCCCAGGGCGCGCACTTATGACTGTTCGGAGTTATGAGCGTTTTAAAAATTGTAATGTCACTCGCTCTAACGGTGAAGGAAAACATCGTCAGGAAACCTGCATGCCGGGGAGTTTATAAACTCAAAGGTGTGTGAAGTCTGCCAATCCGCACTTGTCCAGCGTGGTAGGCTATGGCCTTAACCTCCTCATTCAAAAAGAGACCCGTGCTCAATAGTGGGCCGTGATGTGTTGAGGTGATGGTGATGATGATCTAACGATAACAACCGGGACCACTCTACGTGGCCTCAGAAGCACGGAAGTGTTCATGAAGTGCCACTAGCGGTCACCAACCTCCTACCAACCACGCCCGCTGTTGCTTAGCTTTTTGACCCACCGAGTAAAGAACACTTCATTAATAACATGTAACTAGTTGACAGTGTTCTACAACCGTACACAGACCATGTGGTTAAAACATTTTGTATTTCACAGTTACAATTTTGTAATAGCTACCTTCGTGCAGGGTATTTTAGTGCTGGGATATGTGTAACGCTTGCGTGGATCAGTTTTCACCCCCCAAGGAGCAAAATTTCTGAAACACCAGGTCAAATTTTTTTTTTTTAATTTTCTAATAAGCGTATTATATATGCTTTTATATTTGATAACCATGTTCATCGCAAATTTCAGCTCTTTCAAGTTTTTCTTTTCGCGAAAAAATAACCATTTTTTCTCAAGTTATTTTTTTAATTATTATTGGTGCAATTTTCATTACATTCAGCTCAATAGTTTAGGCATAAATAAATATCTTTGGACAACACACACGGCCATCTGACACCAAACTAAGCGTTAGCTTGTACTATGGTGATCAGATAACTGATAAACATACATATATACTTTTAAATACA
>DWJZ01009070.1:0-10934 GCA_018249125.1 Asbolis capucinus
GAATAACAACTGAAACTGGTACCTGAATAAAAGGTTGAGAGCCACTGGTTTATACATAAACCATACATGAGAAGTGGGAATCAAATGAGCAGCTCTCAATAGACATATCGATAAGGGCGCTTGACATAGAATCGTCCTGATCGAACTGTAACCCAGAAAGACTACGAGTGTTTCGAGTAGCTGAAACACTTTCGGCCGAGTGCAGCTGTGTTGCCAACATTCACACTTTCAACTGTGACTATAAGTGTTTTGTAGATTAATTTTTGTTGTTTAATTGTCTTTCAAAGTTCACGTCAATAAGTTATCATAATCTTCAATTTATTTTTATGTTTGGGTGGGCCCAAAGACAGATGGGGTACATCTAGGAAAATGATCGTATAGTTTTATTAGCTAAACATAATTAGCAAGCGTTTTTATAAATGTGAGTTGAAAACCAATTGGATGTTTCAGATAGCTTCCTCCATAATCACTCAACGATAGAACTTAGTTTAACTTTGTTTGAATTTTGAAAAAAATTGAAATGAATAAAATTTAAACTTCAATGAATTTGAATTTCAACAACTGCCGTCCACTTAACAATAAAAAAGGTTGTTTATAATTTTCCGCATGAACTTGTACCATTTAAAGAGGATTTCAGACTAGCAGCAGACGCATCTGCGTCCTACAAACAACGAGTTATATTATATGGCATCCAATAATGGCCCAACGCAGCACGGTCTTTCCTCACGAAGCCCACACCATACTCCACCGTAGGAAGCCCACCGACTTTCCTAGGAAACTACTTTAAACAGAATCACAACGTAGTTGACTAAGTAACTATTCACACACCATTAATTTGTCAAGCCAATGTCACATGAGCTTTGTCACGATTTTCTCCGAACAATGGACCGAGATATATGCTGTCATCACTTAAGAATTTAATCTTAAGAAGAATTTTTGAATCGAGCTAAAATAAAGTTAATCATCATATCCGTAATTGACGTCACTAATGCGTCAGATTTTCCTGCTAAATGACCGAGAAATGCGCATTTCCATTACACCGTTTCGTGGGGATTTTTAAATTGAAATTGTTTCCTGTTTACTACTAAGTCCGGTTCAAATATATGTCAAAATCTAAGTAGAATCAATAATAAGGCTATGCGCGGCACAGCGCTTTTGTACATTAGGGAAATTGCCTGAAACATAATTTCTTTGAGAATATAAAGGCGTGTCATATAAACTTTATTTCGATTGTAATTCAGGATAACTGCTGCAAAATTTTGTAGTTTTGAACAGATACTTTGAACTGATTTTATACATGACTTCCAGAAACACTACCACCACTTCTTAATGCAATATTATTATAGTATTATCGTTTCACGTGGAAAAATATTACGCTTAGAGCTGGTGGTAACAGCCCAGGTCTTATGCAATGAGCTTTGGAAATAACATAGATTAAATATTAAATATATACGCAATCATAATTGAAAACCGTAACTATCCCACTACTGGGCTCGGGTACTCACAATATGAGGTACAGGCCATAGTCTACCACGCTGGCCAAAACTCTCGGAAGTGCAGGTTTCGTCACAATGTTTTCCTTCTTCGTAGCAAGTGTTCAAGTTCCGGTATTCACAAGACATAAAATATAATCAAGTGATACAATAATTTTGGCGTTTAAGACCTAACATATAACAGTTCTGTTAATGCATAAGTGTACCCTACATTTGCCAACTATTTAACTCAGTAGTTATGTGCATACGTTATATACGATAGTTTATCAATCAAACATGTACAGGAGTAAACACTTATTAATTAACTTCGTGCGATTTATGTGTCCATATAAAAGACGCAAGATTGCCATATTTATTATGAAACCGCCCTAATATAGTTGATTCGCCACACACTCGCGTGCTGAAAGTGGGTGAATGCGCCGGAATGAGGTTGGGGTCACTGAATTAATCCAATTGATACTAGAAGCCGCTCCAATGTGTTCAGTTTCGTTGCTGCTTTTCAATATACTGATGTAGATTAATCATTTATTTACATATTTTTATAATCGAAGACAATGAAATTTTCCTTGTGTTGTTTCTACTTTTATTTTTGAAATTGACCTACTCTTGAATAGGTCACTAATTGATACTTGCATGGGGAACTAGAAGCTGCCCTTGGAAGCTTTGGAAGAACTAGTTTCTAGAAAAAGTAGTTACTGTGACACAACTGTAACATTTAGACAAATATGGTATTGCAGACTTAAATATATTTGTAGATATTAAAAACTTCTATAGAGCTTTAGTGCATCACTTTGCTCTATCGTCAATAATGAGTATTTTGAGGGTAGTTATGAGAATTATTTTGGTATTTTAGACACTTAGGTTTACAGTAATAAAGTTTACATACAGACCCCTCTGTATCTCTGTTAACTTGTTCCTGACTACGAAAGAGATGAGAAAACTTAGAACCTTTATGACTGAAAGAATTTTCATAAACTTTGAAGTGACTGAGGCATCATCGTTAAAAATTAAAAAAAAACGATGAAAGCAAATAATAAATATAGACCGCAGAATATAACTAACATTTCTTATTCCCTGTTTCTTTCTTTTTCTTTCTACTTCAAGTCTTTATATCGCAGAATTTTTACGACGTCATCACAATTAAATTATAGTTTTTTCTTGCGGACTCAAGTATACAGACTGATCATCTGAATATTCATATAACACCTTGACCAATAGATTCGTCTGCATTGCGGACTGGTCTCAAGAAATGTCGTACAAAATACCTGAGTATGTTAATTTGAAATTTCCTCTACCTTTACAAACTTGACAATTTCTTGAGGAAGCCGTTACTGGCTTTAGCGGTTGTAAACACTTCTCTGCGAGTATATTACATGGCTATGTGTGACTTGTCTTTTTAAATTCCATACAATTTTTTGTAGTAAATTTAATTTCGAACTAATAAGAGAGGTAAATTGTTCCTCACAATGATATCTTAAAAGAAACGCCAAGACAAAAAATATAAAATACCTTAAAATTTCAGTTAGCTCCGGGCGAAACTACGTACTAATGTTATAGCTTTTAGTAATAAAATTAGAATCATAATTATAAATATCATTTTTGAAATAATTACTTACTAAGCACTCGGACACATCCTATTTGATAGTTACCGAAAAACCAATACCCTGTATTTCTTACTTAGAAATAGTTACAAATACTCTAAGGGAAATACAAAATTAAGTAGCTGACAATAAAAAAATAATAGTTATATTATAACCTATCTATAAAATAAATTTCAATATCCGGTATCGTATTTTAAAATAGAATACATAATCACTTCTAAAGAAACAAAGACAAATTTAATTAATTATCTGTGACACATCACAACAAATTCCACAGATTCTTATCTGATTTTTTGTAGCCTAATAACTATTTGTCTAAATTGTAATATATCGCTCTGTTATGTTAATAACAAGAGTAGTATAACACATTAAAAGCTGGTTTTATGGAATTTTCATTCGAATTTATATTGTTTTATGTTTGAACAATATTGCATAATTATTAATGTTAGACGTAAAATATTAATTTGAAATAAGGTATCGCGAAATGAGCGGAAAAATTATTTTGCGTGGGTTTTTCTCTGTAATTAAAATAATTTAAATGGCAGATGATGTTATGCATCATATTTATATAATTATAGAATACGAGTACATTCAACAGAACACATATTTTATACTAAAATAAGCAACCCGGATTATAATCTATGTACATATATGTATACTAAATCATATTTTTCGTTTAAATACGTGCAATAGGTAGAAGTGAAGAGCTTCTGATAAACTACCACACCATTGATTCCACCATACATCTGTCACTATAAAATAAATAATTGTAGTTTAAGGAGAAAAAATATTTTACTTTGTGGTAAGAAAAAAGAAATAAATTAATTTTAATTCATATTCAAAAAAAGTCTGCTACAATAGAGCAATTATGATCGCAGTGGCCTTTGAGTTTATGTCCCATACCCATTTTTCCAAATAATATTCAAAAAGGTATCTACTGTGTAAAAGTGTCCTTCAGTGAAGCTAAACTATTCCGTTGCAACCAATAATTATCCCACTAATTGACTTCCCTCACATTGTAAGAGTTCTAGGCCATAGTCCACCACGCTAGATAAGTGTGAACGATCCGTGGTCGGTGAACTTCACATTCGAGAATTTTACAAGGAATTCTCAGAAGTACAGTTTACCTCATGATGTCCTCTGTCACTAAAGCAAGTCATAATTAACCTGTAATACGGACTTAACTTTTGAAAATTTAATTTGCGCACAGAATTCGAACCCAGGACCTCCCATTCGAGAGGCTAACATTAAAACTAGGCTGTCACTGCTTAACGTTCCCATAAAGTGGTACGTCTGTTTAATTATCGGCTAAGTAGGTACATGATCATTTTCTGTGCAATGAGGAACTCTCACAGGCAATTTAAAAATGCCTAGAGAACGGCCTTGCCCCAAATCATTATGTTCTGAAGCAGCAAGCAGAAATAACTTATATTTTAATAAGAAAGCCGCCAGAATACTTATATTAACTTTATGGCAAGTCGTGGGTGGTTTTGTATAATAGAAATAAAATACATTTATGATCATGTAGATTAAATCACATGTTAATTCGGAAATTTACAATCAATACAGTGGGTCAATTATAGTAGTTTTATTACATTCCTCCTTCATTTTACGTGACACGAATTTACATATTGTGTTTTATGTATTTTGGCAAGGTCCTCTGGATCTAGTAACAGTGTGCCCTAGACCCCATAGAATAGAAGTATTCCTACTAATAAACTATAGACAGTGGGTTCAATTCTCGAAGCAGACATTTATATGTCAGACTAATGTTTGTTCGCGATTAAATATTTTATCATTATTGTAACTATGGGCATAGGGTAGTTTGGGATTGATGGTTGAAGAGCAATTCCTTTGAAATCAACATTTTCTGTTATCATCGTACTAACTTTATATGCCTCGGTGTTACTTAATTAAAATTATTAATTAACTAAGTTATAAACATTTATAAAATATCTAACTAAATACTGAGCATATGAGATATGCTGAGGCCTAACATGTAGGTACTATCATGTAACTAATTTTGACACATATATATATAACCTATATTATTACTCGTAGCAATCTTTGCAATTTGTCTTTCCTACTTTGAACAGCAACAACATCTTCATCTCAGACAAAACAAATAATATTTAGCAATATTTAAACAACAGAATTAATCATATAATAAACATCACGTCAATATGCAAAACCGCCATAATTTGATAATCTTTATGGTTTAAAGTGAAGTATTTAAAGTAAACGTATTGTAAATAAGGCTTAAAGTCATGACGCGACAATATAGAATAATTTCCAGTTTTGGGACGAGTCGTTAGCATATTTTAATATTGTATAACACTAATGTTGGTCTTGTCTGGTTTTATATTTATAGATATAACATTGAAATGTTATCACGTACTTATTAGTTTAGTAGGGTCCACCCGTGACTTCACCCGAGTGGTATGTTGATAACGCGAAACATACTATACGTAATTCCAGACTACTATCTACGTGTATGCAAATTTTCATTCAGATCCATTTAGGACTTTTTATGGGAAGGAATGACAATCATTAACCCATCCTCAGAAACTCGCTTTTATGATATTAGTAGGATTTCTGATCTGAAACTGCTCAGAAGAATATGACGTGACCATACTTTTATAACCCAATGTTGGTCGAAGCCATCTACTGTACAATGCTGTAACTAACTCTATTTACCCTCAACTAAATCAATAGTTAAATTATTCAAATTAAAAAAAAAGCACTACAATTTAATTACCATATTAAATATAAAAAAACAACAAGATCTTTCCCTTTGAGAGACCTCCAGACATGAAAATAAGTCAATAAAACCTTTAAAGAAATGAAACAAGAATAAAGAAATACACGTGACAATCGTTACAGACGTCTACGTTAGATGTGGAGGATGACCTAAACAGGCTAAAGTACTGTTTGGCTTTTTGACTGCATGCATGCGCATGACTGCACATACAAACTGTATTCCCTTCAATCATGCGAAAGCAAAATTGAACAAGAAAAAGTGCGTCATTTTGATCCGACTGGAATTTTTGTCTTATTTTCTATCCAATCTGTGGTCAATCTGAGAGTGAAATTGTACATAATATTGTGTGCCTTGCCTTGGCTTATACCCTTTAAAAAGCAGTTAATTCAATACACGGAGTTTCCTTTCAGGAAACCGATGTTCCAACCGCTACACAAGAAATACATAGGCAACCACAATGGAACAATCCTAGAATAATCTGGCAATAAGTCACAGGTAGAAACACGTAATAATGAAGTGTGGATTTCCAAATTACCGCCTAATTTGTATGCGTCTTGAGCCGACACCCAGTGGGTTCGATTTAGTATGCCTATAGCACTTGAATCGATTTAGTACCGATATCAAATTGTAGTTACGTACGTGCTACGAATATTGAACAGGCTCCACGTGTTCATTTTACTAAAATAAATCGCTATGGGAGTTATTAAAATTGTAAGAGCAATAGCTACTATGTTATAAAAATAATTAAACATCTGTTTAATTAACAAACAAATTAATGTAATGAATAATTAATGAAATAATTATAACATCAACAGTAACTTAAGTAACATCGGTTTTAATCAATTCTAATGAGTTGAATCTTTTAAAAAACACTATTTTAAATAAGTATTTGAAAAGTAGGTAACCTTAAAATTGATAACGATACGCATTTGGTAGTCTGAAATGCATTGAAAAAATCATAAGAAGCGACTCTAAGCAACCAGATATGGAAGACAGAGGATCTTCAATAGAACAGTGAATAGACATTTACTAAGTTAGTGCGTCCAACTTAAACATCGTCGCGACTTACTATCAGGAGGAATCGTAGTCAAGCATTAACTTATTTGAGTAAAAAAATCTAAGTTATGAGACATATACGATAATATAACGATGCTAATGGAATGTATCCCTGTATACAAGCGAAGCTTAATGATCAGATGTAATCTCACATGAAACGAGACCGCCTGAGGCATCGACCACAACTCAGAAACAATCCTTCGATGCGCTCATCACCTCGTCAAAACCATCTTAAGCCAAATCTTAGGCCACTTAAAAAAATACCAAGTTGACCCTGGCTCGTGTAGCTTATGGTTCTGTAGTAGAGGATTGGATGGAAACTTGATTTGATGAAAATCCGTAAACTATCTCCTGCAAGGCACAAATTTTTAACATAACTCAATTATGTTGTTGTTGCTTGGATAGATAGATCTAAGGACTTCTTTCCGTACGGGAATGTGCTTTAAGGCAGAAACAGGAACAAGAACATCCCATGAAACAAAGTTTCTTTAAGGCCGAATTGGGAACGTGAAAATTTCATTACACAATTTAATTAAGGCAGGCATAGAAGGAGAACAATAAATTTTACAAAGTATTAAAGCCATAACGCCATAGGCATAAATAGGAACTAGAACTCCCCTTACACAGAGTTGCTTTAAGGCAAAAATAGGTAACATGAATAAGTTGTTACACAAAGTTGCCATGAGATAAAAGCAAAAAGTGCAACGTTTGTGTGTGTGTGAAGTTCAACGAGGTATGCACAATTCCATAGAACAAATTCTTTAGAGCAAAATCAGGTCACGCCTCGACGGAGCCCTAAAATCGAAATCGAAAATCGCGTAGATATGAAATCTCCCTTGTAATATAATTCAATTACACTGCCCAGGGCGACTGCGCGAACAGCGCGACTTCATCAATCACACTTTAAATGTATCAAGTTTTTTTGTCGTCGCTTGCGCCATCCTACCTTTTTACCACAACGACGTTCCGACTGCTATAATTTGTCAAACTTTTTATTCCGTTAATTGATCACCGTGACCAATAATTCGAAGTGGCGGCGGCACATCGTATTAACATACACCCCGACTTCCATAACACAAATGCCTAAGTGCCTATGTGTCTAAGAGCTGAAAGTCATTAACATTTCCCGCATGAGAGTTTCGAGGGTCCTTTCAAGTCAGTGTACTATTGAATAAATATTGTTTAACAAGTCGCCAAGTGACATTTAGTTGCGCGAGCGCATCGTCTCCCTTCTGCCTGTGTACGAGGCGTCGCCTCTCATCATAGACAATTTATTTCCAATGCATTTTATGCAAACGACAATTAAAATTATGAATTCATTGCGTGCATCTATTAAGATTTAATTTCGATAAGACCACAAACTTTGGAGGACTATATCATTATGCAGAGGCTTACTAGTAACCTATGCGACAATTAAATAGGTTGTTACATATTTCATTCATCAGCTTGTACTGTTATAATAATATCACAAGTTAGTCCAGCACATATAGTTTTGTATTAAAGATTAAATTTAGTTTGTTAATAATTTAACCGGTGAACCATTTATTGCATGTTAAAACAATTTTTTTTTGCCGCTGTTTGTGTAGGGCTTATATTAAGTAATGTCATAAAATTACAGACATATATTACGTTAGCTCGGTCTACATACTCCTTTAAGTATCAAGCATTGTAATAGTTTTGTTAAGCTTTTGCCAAGAGCGGGTTCTTTTCGAGAATCGTCGATGGTTCGCGGAGTGGCAATAAAGTTTTCACGAACTATAAAAACGGAGTCCAATGAAGAGTTAACGTTACAACTCGCGGCGCCGTCAGTGTCTCTGACAGTTATGACTTCAGTTATAATTCTGGGCACGCCTACCAACTACTTCCAAATAACAAGGTTCAAGATAAACAAGAGTATTAACACACGTTCGTAGAACCCAGTTCGAAGGACTTTAAGTAAGACGTAAAAACTGTTTATAGCTGCCGACCCATAATCCCACTGCTGGGCTTGCGTTTCTCTCATAATATTAGGGAATTACTGGGCACTGAATCGTTAGGATATCAAATACTTTTGAGAACATTATGAAGACATATTCAGGACATATAGGTTTACTTAGCTGTGACGTAAATCTTGTCCAAAAATACTTAATCTGTAATTAATACATTTGGTCAAAGTATTAACACAAAAAATCATGCATTTTTTTTTCAAAAATCTTCTTGTATGGTATTTTATATTTATTTTGAAGCACATCTATTTAGTCAGGATTCAGGAGACTACCTGATATTTCGGCAACAGTCGTAAATATAACTATCCAATAATAATTAAACTTGAAAGTCGGAAAACAACAGTTTCACATCGACGTAACAAGCTTCAAAACAATGAATTCAATAATTCTGTAACAGTACAAAATGGCGTAAAGAATGTTCTGGAGCATAATACAATTCGCAACAACGGTGCTAATTCCCTTCGACCATTAACAGAGCCATCATAACCGAGCTTTGGATGCCGACAGACCAGCTATTGTCCTGGTATCCGTGCCACGGTCAGCTCACCCGTTTGTCACGTACGTGCGTAAACATCAAAACAAACGGCCTAAGTAATTTCATACCATCTTCTGGTATTGGGTCTTCTGTAACTTTATTGATTGCTTGCCTTTGAATGAGGAATTGTTTTTTTTAGATATTATTATTAATTTATATACTTTCCACTTACTAACATTCAATTTGGATATCGGCAAGATTTATTTGGTGCTTCTAATTGACAGCATTGTAGCTTTTAGTCACCCTTGGCAAACGAAGAGTCGAAGTTTGAAGGGTCAAAGCAAAACTCATTAAAAAAAGTACAAAATTTTATGATTTTGCACTAAGCAACGTATCAAATTTTCAAATCATTTCATTAAACATAGCTGACTATTACTCTTGTCTAGCTGACTAGGCAAGCTTTACTTCATGGGTTGTCCACATATTTCTTTGTAATTGTAAAATGGTATCATAAATTTTCTTTATGGTCACAAACACCGCGGTCATTGCTTCTTACTGTCAAAAGAATGTACTTTCTGTAATAAAGAACCTGATCATTGTTATCACCACTTGTACTTCCCACACTTGCTCGTAAGGAACGATCGATCATGAATTGGGTAATATTTGAAATAACTTCTTGTTTTGAATTTGATGATCACTCAGAAAGTACAATTTATTCTATCACTAGTTATCGCCTGCGGCTGCGTGAGCGTGTCTTTTTTAAATAATAGCCTCTGTATTATTCCAGACTGAATTCCAAATAATCTGTCCCTGTTCCGAATTTCATTCCGATCCGTAGGCATTGTAAAAGTCACAAAAATCCATCCATCCTTATAAAATTTGGCATTTATAATAAGAAATAACATTGGAATTAAAACAGGCACAACAATGTTGAAACAACAAAACGAGAATACATTGATAGAGGAAGTGACGATACATGAACACCATTGTAATGTTACTTAACAACATCAATATTGGCATATAGGAGGTGTTCAAAATAAAATAAACGATGTTAATGAGTGTGTCTGTCAAATCGTGACTGCTAGTATTTTCGGTACGCATTCGTTGAAGCCGCTGCTATCTGATTGAGAGTGTCAGATATACAGTTGTTAAGCGATTTGTTAGCTATAAAAATGTTGCTTTACGATTTGCTATCTAAATAAGTTTGTAGTTCGATTTAAATAAAACAATTGTCTTCATTTTTTTGAATTTCTTATTACACACTCCTAAAATAATCTCAATTTAATGAACACGTACCACGTGCGTTGCGATATTTTGAGCCACGTGAATGTAAAGAAAGTGCATTTAAAGTGTAAGTGCAGTATTATTGTTTTCTATTTCAAAAGAAATAGGTAACAAATAATTCGATAATATTATTTTTACTCTGAAATGATTTATACAAGTCCCCTAATTTTTACCGTCCTAGAATACCGCAGAAAACCTTAGCGCTTATATACAGCTATTGTAACTCTAAACTATCTATTAAAGTTTAATTACTTTAAATTTATTTATTTATTGAATACT
>DWJZ01009071.1:0-10934 GCA_018249125.1 Asbolis capucinus
GAAAAGTTTGACCTGGGTGGGAATCGAACCCACGACCTCCGGTGTAGTAGTCAGGTTCACTAACCACTAGACCAACCTAAATTTACTACGGGACCCAAGAGCACCTATAAATATTGCCTTTAAAATATTTTATTACGTGAAATAATCAATAAAGTCATTTTAATAATATAATATTAATACTACGAAACCACAGAATTATTAAATAATTTAAGCCAGAAAAAGCTTTTACCCTTCCCAAAGTATAATGCGCGCAATGAAAAACCCATTAGCTGCAGCAAATAAAGGGAAAATAAATATTCTTATTACAACGCATTTCAATTAAAATGAAACAGGCAAACAAAAATGAAAAATAACATTAACCACGGAGTAAGTTCTGTAGCTGAAGTCGAAGGGTATTTATTGTTTATATAATAATTATCACAGAATAGATAAAAAAATAATTATACAGTCATGGACTCAGATCTCGCACATGTGAAGGCTGAGGCTTGTACACCTTAGTCCACCTAGTTGCCAAGAGAATATAGGTAGACTTTACATACCCTTAGAACTGCATATTGATGAAAATTCATACGTTTCATCCCCATTCTCAACCCCATCAAGCCTTTGAGAAAATTAGCCTATGGTGTTCCTCAACTTCTAGTCTACCTCTGTACCAAGTTTCATTAAAATCGACTCAGTATTTAGGCGTGAAAAGGTAACAGATAGACAGAATTATTTTGGCATTTATAAGGATCGATGCGGACAAGTAGTGAGATAAAAATGTACCTTTTAACATGTATTCGCACTCGCACTAATTAAAATGGTTTAACCGAATTGTCGTTTAAATGCCTTGCCTGATGCGATCGGACATTGATTGAATGAGGTGCATTTCAACATCACTCAATTATATGTTAACTTATTGTTATTAACTTCGGAATAAATTGTAGATACCTACATAAATAGTCATTCAGTTGATTGTGATTTTAAAAAGGAGTTTCTATGCTTTGCACCGTCTGCGAAGGAAGGGATTGTGTATTAATCACGTGATTAGTAATTTCAGTAGTCGGTACCATGATGGCGAGGCCGCGGGTTTACCCCAATACGTTAAAAAATCTCACCGCCCTCCTTCATATTTTATTAGAGACTTTATACCCTCTTTGGGCCGCACGTAATCAATAGAGCGAAAGCGGCTGTAGCAGCAACAGAACCTGGCTTTGAGAGCTATCGTGGGCGTGGGGCGCTTCTTCCAGAACGACGTGGTAGCGTGCGACTTCAAGGTACCATCCTTGGAGGACTATGTGGTCCGGCGGGCGCGGACGATGTTCGAACACGCCGACCGGGGGCCACATGAGTACCGCAGAGGGTTAGCGCCCCTCCACGGTGGACCACCGGAAGGCCTCCCGCTACCACGGGAGTTAGTAGTCGGGTAACTGACAGCAAACTAGGTTGCTTTACGGAATAATCGAATTCTCCGCTTGACAGCGGGTTTCCCCGCAATGCTGGGAGGCCCTTGTCCTCCCGAGTTCAAGCCCGGGTAATAAGGCGACCCTTGAGGCCCGAAGGCCCTCTCGCTCATGAATCCGCTTTTAATAAGCGGATAAACCGAACGGGTGGAAGACCAGTGTAGTATCAATAGATAACCATTAAGTACCTCAGATTCGATTCGCGACCGAGGTACATAAATATTTACTCTCGGGTGTAAAATCATAGTGGATGAGTATGTGGTTATCTCTCAATATCACTCAAAAATATCATTCCGTACCTTGGAACCTTGAAAAATATCATTCCGTAAAGCAAGCTATCACTCAAAAATATCAATTAAATATCAACATACCCAGCACAATAACCAGTTCACTATATGTACATACTATTTATATTGGTGCTTTCACAGCTCATTCAACGGAGGAAATCCTATTGCATATGTGTACACCAATGCCACAAGAGATGTAATGAACCTTATCATTACATAATTAACTTCATTGAAAGCTATAATTACAGCATCAATATCGATAATCAACAAGTGGCTGTCACTTTATTATACAAAGTACGTGGTAAACTGAGTTTCGTTACGCGTCATCAAACGGAGAATATTACATCCAAATCAAATACACTACACACAATGAAATACACTCAATAACCAAATATTGGCACACTGACCAAAGAAACATATCACTGCTACCTGACATTACAATATTTTGCTTAATTAAGGACAAGTTTATAAACTTGATTAATAGATAAATAAACCCAAAATTCCCCTATCTCCAATTTCCTTTATAATTGATTATCTACTTTTCTGAAACCTGATGAAACACAGATATTAAGTTACATACACTCAAAATCTGTTTCTATATACATAGATAGACCTATAATTACTTCTATGATCAACCAAATCCATTAGAGATATAGTCTGATGAAGTCTAAGCTGAGCTGAGTACTAAGGCACTTAACAAATTATGAAGCTAATAGCTGTATTCCGAAATGCCGCGCCAATGTACAAAGCAGTTATAATTACCTATGCAATGCAATATTGGACAATATACTGATTATAGGTACTTATGCCATAATTAGCCGCTGCCTACGCCAATCGGCGTTTAATTATAATAATTGTAACAATTGTTTTTCTGTGAGTGAATGGTTTATTCTTTTGAGAAAGATCTTAAACTAAAAACAACCCATAACACTGTCTTCAATGCATACCTTTGTCACTACTGAGCACAGGTCTCCTCCCATGATCCACACTCCAATGCTTCACGAACACGGAAGCACTCAAGATTTTTGCCATTAGCGGTCCCGCCGCGCCCGCTGTTCCTAACTTTGATCAACACAAGACTTCGAGCTATGAACACTTCACTTAGGATCGTAAGAAGCTATACCTAATGACTGACTGGATTCAACCCACATATTTTTTTCCTGATCACCAATTACTCCTCATGACTGAGCTTACTGAGAGCATCCATCACGTTGTTACAGTGCGGATTGCTACAGAGCTATCTAATAAGATCTATCGACTATTATCGTCCTATTTGGTTTTAAAATAATCACTGAAATTTGCGAACAGATATAATGAAAAACGTGTGCTGTTTTATCGATATACAAATATGCGAGTTAAATAAACCTTCGTTTAGGTCAAATTGCTCGCCACTAATGTCAATAGAACGGGAAATAGTGAAATCCAACCAATTCCCGTTACCATATTCCGACCATTTTAACCTGCTAATATAGCTGTGGTGTTTTATAAATCAACACAATAAATCTACGCATATACAATATATGTATAAGATATACATATATGTATGTTTCGATTAAATGTTTGTGAGTTTCTTTGTCCTCTATAGACTGTGAAATGGTAATAGATAAAGCACTGATGTCTTGAGCAACTTTGTTCAGAATTATCTGCAATAGCTTTTGGTACCATAACTATATCGCGTGAACACATTGTTGATGAGTTGATGCGTAACAACGCGCGCCGGAACCAGCTAACACATAGTGATATAATAGATATATTTCCATATAAAATAATAAATCTATACTGTTTATGCAATGAAGATGGAAGATAAACATGGGAAATACTACCCGTGGACGTTTTAGGCAAGGAGGATTTTCAGGAGTTTTGTCTGTGTCTATGTGCACGCTAATCCCAGAAATAGCTGAACCGATCCCATACACAATTTTGATGAAGGAATGGTGGATTAACTTACCGCAACTATGATAATATATAAGTAGTATAATATATGGTACTTAATCTACATATGCCATACATATGTATATTGTTGTGAAGCGTTAACTTATGTTAAGTAAAAAAAAATTAATAAAGAAATTGTAACAACTTCCATCATTGTAAGCCATGATGCAACTTGGCGATACTTTATAGTATTCAAATTGAATTATAGTGTAGATCCTGTGACAGTATTAAAATAGTAAAACGAAAGTGAGTGATCAAATGCATGATAGTGTGCGTGATCTTTTTACGTATTAATCCAATTACAAATTCAACGGATTTTTAAATAGATCTTTATACACTCCTTGCTTTGCTTCAATTTTGGCAGTTTATGTGTTTCGATAAAGTTGATGCATGCACCTGCATATGAATCAAGAAGTGATTAGGAGTCAGACATCGAACCCGCAGCGCAGATAGAATTAGAACACCACAGCTTATACAGATAAGCCGTTGCCCCATTGTGCTCAGTTTGCCTTTCAACGTGCTCCGCTTATATAAATGCAGTTCCAATAGACCAGTAACTCTATTACCGGAGCTACGTCTAAGAAAAATTTATAAAAATACTAGCTATACAAAAGACCTCGTCCTCATAATACAATTTCATACCCTATTTCGAAAACGATAAGTACTAATTTTACAATATCAATATTTAAATATTTGCCGGTCGTGAAAGGGCGGACCTCACTCGGACAGCTGGCGGGAAGAAAGCTGGTGGGGCAAGTCCATATCCATACGCAGTACGCAGGGGAAGTACCAATGCGTTCATGTATGATGCATCTTTAAAAGTGCTGGACGACTGCCGGGAGCAGGTTAATGGGCAGAAATCCCACATAACCCGAATCCGTTCGAGTATCTTTAGATTTTCCCCCCGACAACAAAAGAAAAAGTTTGGTCCATAAATAGGCACACTAATGCCACTAGACCTATAATATAATTATTTTTCGCCAAACAGTGAACTAAATGATGATTCCAAGAATAAGAGAATCCCTAAGATAACAAAGAACAAATTAGCTTCACAAACTAGTCGGTTGCTCGAACAAGACCAAGAGAAAAATACATCATATTTGATATTTCCCTTTGAAAGCAGAAAACTCAATACGAAAAGAAACAAAGGAGGAATAAGCTGCGCATAGTACAGGTTATGAAGGAGGAAACACGTAACGCAATCTACTTTACATTTTCATTAACACGTTCTACGCCAACTACGAATTCCCTCGTATCGGGAATTAATTAGAAACAATGCAATATTACAATATAAACGTACCTTCTTATTTATTATAAAGTAGCTGGTGTTCATGAGTTCCAAATAATTTAGTCTTACAATAAGAAATATAAGCAAACTTTGAAATGAAGTCCCTACATCCAATATAAAGTCTCGATTGACAATACCTATCTGTCATCGGCTTTATAAACGAATACAGACTTAAGACTACATATGTACGCTACATGTGTACGCTAGTGTAGGCCAGAAGGAAGAAAAAAAGCCGGCGAAAAAAAACTTCCGGTATTGTTTTTTATACCAAAACAGAAATCTATTACAAAGATTTGTTACTAGCTCGAAGGGAACCGGTGCAGAGCGGATCATTTCCATGCATCCTTGTCATTTAGATACTCAACAATACTATAATATCCCTTGCCTATGAGTTGAGATTTTACGTTTTTTTTTGGCCTTGCATGTTGACCTTTTCGGAAATAAATTCCGGCCAATGGCTGGCGACGATCGTAAGTGATTGACAGAGTTGAAAGCCCTTGCAGCCCACTTGATTCCTGAATATATGACAAGCAGTATCAATCATTTCTGCACTTCATGACCGTCAAAACGTTGCATTAAAAAGTGTTCGGTATCATTACATAGTTATCGATAGATTTTTATACGTGTCCTCGTCCTATCGATAGATTTTTAGACGATCCCTCGGCATTCGAATTGATGAAGTTGCTAAAAGTAAAATAAATCTTTCAAGCTATCCCCATTGTACTTTTGTGGATGATTCTAAACCTGAACAAATCTAGACTTCTTCAATTTTGAGACGACATCGCATTATTAGCATGAGTCTTCCATGTCCAATATTAGGCCATTAATAACTTGAAGGCAAGAAATAATTAAAAAAGAACCATTAACAACAATCCATTTCTGTACAGAGCTCAGCGACGGCATCAGGAGTTTGTTCTAGGGAAATACTTAAAGGACAGAAAATAGTAAATTAGGACGACAACAAATGTTTCCTTAAGCGCAATAAACCCCAAGAGATTGCAATAACTGTTCACTCAAAAACCTCATTCTTATTGAAATATAGAAATACTACTTGCAGCCTTTTAATTACTAAATGATAAAGAGTAAAGGTCTGCCTACTACATTTGGTGCCCTGACTTTGAATTTCATCTAACTAAGGAGCCATATTTTAGAAATAGTTACAATATACCTGAGAACAAATTTATACCTCTAACTTTCTAACCGTCCGAATTTAATTGGCCCCAAAACAATAGTCACCGTACGACAACAACTAATTATTACATAGAAATGCACAAATTTTGCGACAACAAAACCACTACAAAATTTGAAACTGGAAATCATACTAGCGTTGCGACGTTCCAACATTGTTTTCTCTACATTGTGAAAAGTTTGTTAGGTCACTAGATGATGAACTATAAATTTAATCCGTCCGTATCCTTGTTCGTATTCCCGGTACGAATTCAAAACTGGGATGGTAACAAGCAGACGAATGTGGGAACTCGAGACCGCACTGCTAACAGACCCCTTCCAACTCGCGGGCTCTAATGAACGTTTGTTAAACAGTTTCCAACTAAATCCCGCTAAAACAGAACTTACTCTTTTAGTAACTTATTATTGCGGAGTTTTTATTTATATTTTAGAAATCTATCTTTAGCGACAGTTTGTGAACCGTAACCCTCGGATCGGAGACGCATGATCGGTAATACTTGGCACAGTCGTCGTATGAAGATTACATGAACTATAGACTATAAGGATTTATAGTGATACAAAAATGCATTTTGAAAGAAAAATAAAAAGGTGGCTTACGTAGTGACTATCTATACAAGGAAAATTGACTCGAATGTTAGGCTAAGTTAAGTTTAAGACATTATTATCTCAACTACGGAACCCTACATTGTGCGTGACTTGACCCGCACTTAATCGGTTTTTAATCAAATTACACACTCCTCTTCCCACATCTTGCATAGCACTAGGTACTTAATGCTCTTGAGGGATTTATATAAACCAACCACTAGATTTAAAGTTTGAGGTAACTAAAAGACGTCCTCACTATTAAAAAATAGAATACATTCTACGATGGCTCGAATTTAAAATTATTTCAAAACATATAATATTTACAGAACAAATTCTCAACCTACATTATAAAGGTTTTGGCATTATTTTTAGATACCCATTATTAATCCTTAGCCACCAAGCACCTATTTTTGTCCTTTCACCACCTACATGCGGTCACAGAGACCGCCCGATACACTATTGCACTTATTTTGGGATCTATACTAACAAATTAAAGTTCGGTTGAATGAAATACAGTTATACGTATTGCTTCATTTAAACACCACAAATTAGACAAAGTAATATAAAGGAATAAAGATAAAGGAAGTAATAAAAATGGATTAATATTTATGTAATAACAATTAAACACCAAGCATGTTTTTCCTTCTTCTTTTACAAATTTATAATAATAAAAAAAGTTACACAAAAAATTTGAAACTAAACAATATTGCAATGCCTAAACTTTATTTTGCTAGAAATATTTAAAATCGTAGCGGTCTCTGAGACCGCTGAAGGTTAAGGGTTAATATACTCATCAATGCTATCATAAGCTTTACCTATAAGTCGTTAAAACATTTTGACAGACAAATCACGTATTCGTGTATTTTCATCGTGATAGAGCTTTGGCCTTTTTAAAGGCGTATTGTGAATGATGAATCAGATTCAGATTTCACGTCATAGCCGTGGCTTCTTTATTTAAATTTGATAAATCCGCCCACGCTTCGCCAGGGTTGCCAAATTACCTAATCGAAGCTTCGGCTGTCGACACTAGCTACAAAACTAAAGGTGCCAGTACTGTCCCGCCTTCTTTGGCATTCTTATTGCTATTTTGCTTCGTGGCACTATGGAATTTTTTATGTGTTAAGTGGGCATCAAGCACTCAGTAACATCATGATAAGTGTTGACCACCACCCAAGAACGTTAGTAACAACGTTGTCGCCAAAGCTTTCGTTACTGGCCAAGAAATAGTAGCAAACTCGCTTCTTGCAGCAGTGTTAGATAATACCTGTCTGTGGGTAGATACCATACTAATAAATCACAGGCTTAGCAACAACATGCTTGCCCAAAACAAGTGACAGAGGGAGTGTAAATATACTTTCTAAAAATGTAATTTGAGCCCACTTATACCAGTATTAAACGTTATCATTTCCACCGCAAGGACGAAACACTAAAGAGAAAAAGATACTTGAAAATGTGCTCCAAAACTTTAGTTGACACAAGTAACGATTCGCCTCAGTAACCAAATGTCACGTATTAATTTATCAAAGTTAGAGACTTTGCTTAAATTCTTCTAAAATGTTTCGTTGATAATTTAAAGTGCTTCAGTTGCAGTTCACTTTGCAAAGAGAGCTATTTAGGAATTAGATACGTAGACCATCTCATTTGTTGGAGAATGTGCTAAAACCAATGAACAAGGACGTGCTTATGTGATACGCGTGTGACTCGTTTGCCCAAACACGTCACCAAAAAAATATATTACACCTGATAGGGAGTAAAATCTGGGAGTATCGAAGTGCTGTGGTTAAATCGAGCAAAAAAGCGGAGACACGGCTGTAACTCTCTTTTTACGAAGCTGTTCGGGCCATTTTTGACCCCCTCTGACTTCGTGCTTTTTAGATGTTATGTCTTTGATGGGATCAATATAATAGTAACAAATATATAGTGTTAGTAGATTTATATTACGTATTTTATGAAAAAAATTGCACGCCGCTTTGTCTGTCCGCCTGTGTCGCTGTCTGATAAAGTCAAAAACTATAAAAAAGATTTTCATACAAAATTCATCGCTTTATTCACTAAGATTTTGTGTAAATTAGTTGAAATATGAAAATTTTACTGGCACGCGAGACCTAAACTTAGTTACATAAAAACAATGTTTTTATGTTTCAGGGCCGTTTTAACCCATGCGGGGGTTTTTGGGCACACCTAAGTTCGAGGTCCTTTTAGAAAGCTGAAAATCGGTCAAGCGAGTGATTGTTTCCGATGCGGGTGAAAAGGTACAGTTTTGACGAAGCGAAGCAAGAGCGGAACTAGTTTATTATGAGTAACTTTGACCAAATTGTTAGTGTTCGTATAGAAAACAGTGATCTTAACCGAAAATATAGGCACGATACAAACCACAGGACATTACGAAATCTTTATACATATAAAAAAGTCGTGTTAATTATGCTACTTATACAAATAATAATATGTCATTTATTCCAATTGTCAAATCTAAGTAAGTACGGATCCATGAAAACTTTTACCGGGGGTTTATACTCGTTGTAGAGAATAGAACGCAGATTTTTAGAGGTGTTGACTATTTATCTGTGCGTACGTGCGTGCTTATCTCAGAAATGACTAAGCCGATTAGATTTTTGGTGTTTTTAAAACACGGTTATTATTCAATCTACATATACAAAGGCCAAAATTTTTTATAATTTTTTTTTATAGTACAAACTCTGTATACATATAAGTGTTCTTGGGCACAGCTGGTTCAAAACATTTTAATTAATTGTGCACGACAACGTCTGCCGGGTCAGGTAGCATATATAATAAATAGGTTAATAAACCCCTACACACTTATGGCATGATCTAATAGCACATCACAGATAACAAAGCCCGTGAACAAACATTCATCTGTTACATAAATTCCCTTCTCCATGAATCGAACCTATCGCTTCGCAACCAAGAACTAAGATATAGCTACAGCAAGTAGACTGAACCACGTCAACGCTTTTCACGTGTAGTTCCTTTACTCGGTCTATTTTCATCTGCTCTCCATCTGATAGCAGAACGATACGAAAACTAAAAAATAACTCGTTACATTCGGACTCGCAGCGAATTAAAAAGGTTTCATTTTATAGAAACTATTTATTGATGAAAATAAAACTCATTATTCGTTCTACTTGGAATATTGACAACACGTGTTCGGTGAAATTAAGTGTGAATTTTAGAATCAGAACAGAAGGAAGGGAAAGAAAAATACAAGAGAAAGAAATGCAATTGTTACCGATTTTGAACATAACATTTTGATTTTACCGTATTGTCTTCAATAATATTTAAAGCGACAGTTTGTTATGATTCGTTCAAAAACTAAAACATTTATTTGCTAGAGTACGATTGGTTTACTCGATTAATAAAATTAATCTTTTAAACATACATTATTTATTTCTAATTATTAAAAAATTATGCGCTATTAAGAAACTAATTATTACTTATTCAGTGAAAGACAATATCGTATGCCTTAAACATCGTGCCATCTTTGGCCACTAACCTCTCCATCGAGCCACATTAGACCAGCGTGGGGAAATATTATGCTCCATCCCTCCCAGTTACCTGAAAACTCCTCCTGCCCACAAGGACTGAAGCTAACTTCAATGTATTATTTCCCTTGATACATTAAAACCGCAATTAACGGACACATAAATATAATTTCCCGCCGCGCTGCATTCGACGTATGGGAAGAAGGGTGAAAACTGTAAACGAACGCTCGTCACAAGAGCCGGAGGGCGACCGCAATGTATTGTCTCTGTTCATGCACCTGGGAATGATTCCATTACAACGGCCAGTAAAAGCGTGCTAACGTTATCCGGTTTATGAGAATGTTCAGTTATTTTAACCTCGTCGCATGACGTGTAACTTTTTGCTTACCGAAGCAAAAATATTGGTGTAAAGTCCGTTATTCTCATCCTGGCAAAACTTGTAATGAATGTCGTATGTTCAATAATTATTCTTTCATAGTTGATTCATACGTTTTTCACGTAATGTGATATTGAAAAGTTATTACGGCCCAAATTATACGTTGATTTTAAAAGAATACAGTGACATTGAACACAGTCCCAAATTCCATTCTTGATTTACTCTTAGATGTATTTAAGAATCATATTAAATCAAGATTAGTAAAGAATGGGTATTATAGTGTCAATGAATATATTAATGACAAGGATGCCTGGACGTAATTGACATCCGCAACCG
>DWJZ01009072.1:0-10934 GCA_018249125.1 Asbolis capucinus
CTGTGATGAGCAGGAATGTTTGTTCTGTGTGTCTGGGTGTGTAATAGAAATATCTCTTTAAGTATGTATTTAAAAGTGTATGTTTATCAGTTATCTGATCACCACAGTACAAGCTAGCGCTTAGTTTGGGTTCAGATGGGCGTGTGTAATTTGTCCAAAGATATTTATTTATATTCATTGTTTATTATTATTAATGCGAAAGTTTGTGATGATGGACGAATGGATTTTCACGCATAATGTATAGTTTCACATAAAACCGACAGTAAAATGAAAATCTTTATGTGCAGGTTACTCAGCAGCCCGACTCAAAGCTATTGGCTTCGTTGCCCGATGTCCTCGAAAAGTGTGGTAAGTTTCCTGCTTCCCTGATATAGTTTATATATATGTAGTATAAAACATTATATTTGCAGTGTACCCTGGTATACCGTGTATATAAGATCCTTTTTATTGACAATCCGCTGATGGATGGATGGATGCCACTATGTCCATGGTGTCATTGTCAATAGAGATCCTGTCATCAAAAGTATCTTGCTTGCCAGTGATTTGTGAAATTGATGTCGTGTAGTGCAACTGAAATGGGCAACGGGAAGCATGAATAAATGAATCTACGATAAAAATTGTTGCCATTTGTAAAAAAAAAACGTTGCCAAAATTTGCCAACATAGCGTAGCATACACATATGCAACTGAATGAATGGATATGTGAATGTATAAATTCTTAGAAACACTCATTCATTAATTTAACACATTAGTGTTAAATGTTTCATTTAACACATTAGTGTTAGATTTAAGACATTAGTGTTAAATTAATGAATGAGTGGTTACTGAAAGAGTAAAATAATAAATTCTTATAAAAATGAATGAATGAAATATACTATCATTAAAAAAAAAACTTTGTGACCCATTATAGTACGTGGCTATTAAAGCTTGCTTGTTTTTTCTATTATTAAAAATGTCGTTACCCATCATAATCTGGGGCTTCTTTAAACTTCGCAATTTTTTTCTATTATTATCATTTCTTTTGGACTAACAGTAACAATTTTTTAACCAGGTATGGAACCTCTATCGACAATAGCGCAGAAGTCGTTCTCAAAAGACGTGTACAAGTACCCAGTGTTCATAGACGGGCGGCCGGTTGGGTACTTCGCTGAGGATACCCTGGAGAAGTCCACCGCCTACCTCCGTACCCTGAAGGTGAAGGCTGAAGGTGTGCCCATGACTACTGAGATTGTGGTGATACCAAAGAAACAAGTAAGATATATATATAATTTAAATCATATTGTATTACAGCATATTGTATTATATCATATTATATTATAACATATATTATAACTGGAGCTAACTGCCTACCATTTTCTATGATTTGATTGTAGCTTTAATGCTACTATTATTATCAACTAGTTCCCGCCCCTGGCTTCGACTGCGTGGTATGTTGAATAGTAGCCAATGTTTATGGCAGAACATAATCTATCTTTGGCCGAATTTCATGCCGATCCCTTCAGCAGTTTCAGCGTGAAAGAGTAACAAATAAATTCATCTTATCTAACTCTGAAAGTTTGTAAGGGTGAATGGATGGATTGATGTTTGCTACTCTTTCATCCGAAAACTACTGAATGAATCTGAATGAAATTTGGTACAGGGATAGATTATAGTCTGGAGTAATATATGGACTACTTTTTATCAACATACCCCGAGAACGAAGATGTGGGCGGACCTTAGTCCTCCAAAACCAGACCCTTGATGTGATGTCATCAGATCAGCGGTCAATACGCTGGCGTGTTTCTGTTCACGACGGGTGCGAGACTAATGCGGCCTGTGATCAACTTGTCCACTGGCCAGCTGGAGCTGGTTGGCACCATGGAGCAGCTTTACCTGGACATCGCTATCACACAGGAGGAGATGTATCCTGGTACTGTTTTTGAGTTTTCTTGGACTAAGAATCACAAGTATCTTTCATTACTAAATTGATTTTGATTTTTGATCCCAATATTGATGAAATCGGATTTTTTATAAAGGTATTTATCTGAAACAGATAAAAGTGTCCGCTCGCTTGATGCCCATGGACATTAATATCACCAAACTGTGCTGTTACTAATACGTTACCAACCAGGAAAGAAGTAATAGACCCGTACGCGCGGTGAAGACAAAGAAACAAGTTGGAAACAACGACACCAACTGGCCCCAGATCCCCACTTCCGGACGAGTGACAGAAGGAGAATGGGAAGAAGAATAAACGGGGAGAAAAAGAATCTTGGAATAGGATAAACAAGTAGTGTTATTTTGTTTAGGCAAGACGACCCACTTGGAGCTGTCGAAGTCAGCGTTCATGAGCAACTTGGCGCAACTGGTGCCCATGCCGGACTGCAACCAATCGCCTCGGTGAGATAACTTATTTTACAACACGTTTGTTCTTAAAGTGAGATTTATTGGTGGTAAATGGAGGTTGTTTTCTTTCTTTCTCTTTCTTTTTTGTTGTTTTAGGCATTTCAGTGTTAGAGCTATAATAATTTTCTCATGCTCTCTCTGATACCCGCGCGCATAGTTAGATATCACGAGCCGCCATTTCTGATTAATATTTGTTAGGATTTTCGTCGTTTTGTGTTCGATTATCAAAATTGTCGACATCAAATGGGGAAAAAACACCTTATAATGTTTACTCACAAGTATATTAAAAACGTCGTATGACACGTATATGTAGATCTGTACATCCCTGGCCTGTTTATTTCGTTCGCTATTGGTTTACGTTTATAATGCCACCTCGTATTTGATGGCTTTTGTGTTATTATTTTTATTAGTGTAATCTCATGTATGTAGTATATATTAAAAATTTCGTCGTTTTGTACTCTATTACCAATAATATCGATTTTAATTGATCATTATTTCTTACAATGGTAACATCACCACCCCAACAGCAATATGTACCAGTGCCAGATGGGCAAGCAGACGATGGGCACTCCGATCCACACGTGGCGCACCAACGCGGAGACCAAGCTGTACCGGCTGCAGACGCCCGCCACGCCGCTGTTCCGGCCCGCGCACTACGACAGCGTGGGGCTGGATGACTACCCCATGGGGACTAATGCTGTCGTTGCTGTCATATCGTACACCGTGAGTACCGTCGGCGTCATGTGCCAGTGGACAGATGACGAAGTTGTACTTATACCGGGAGTACCCTCAGTGACATGGGCTCCTTCAGATGACGAAACTGGAACTGTACCGTGAGTATCCTCGCCGTCATGTGCCTGTGACAGATGACGAAGCTGTACCTATACCGTGAGTACCCTCAGTGACATATGCTCCGTCAGATTACCAAGCTGGACCTGTACCGTGAGTACCCTCGGCGTCATGTGCCAGTGTCAGATGACCAATCTGTACCAACTGCTATTATGCAGCAATTGCTTGTGAGAAGCACAGGAGATTGGTAAAATTGCTTGAAACAAATTCTAAAATCATTGATCTAGGTTTTCATTGAGCAGATCCGCCAGAAATAGTTTCGCACAATTTGTTCTGTGTACCAGACAGCTACGGGTTTATGTACGATCAATACTAATATTATAAATTCAAAAGTAACTCGGTCTGTCTGTCATTATGTTACCTTTTCACCTAAACCTAAAAGGTTCTGAAAGGTCTGTGAAGTCCAACAATCCGCACTTCGCCAGCCTTCGTGATGGACTATGGCCTGTGTCCCTCACATTGTGAGTGAAGGCCGAAGCCAGTAGTGGGTTGGAATGATAAGGTACTTTCGGACAAAGTACGCTAATCGACAGGCTCACCTAAGACGATGAACATCAACGAACCAATCGCGTAAAACTCCAATTCGACGAATGATAGTTGTGCTAACGACTCGTGTCAATTATAATCTTGAACGCCGTTATACGTGAATTTCGTTTCCGTGCCCCCAGGGATACGACATGGAAGACGCGATGATAATCAACAAGTCAGCGTACGAGCGAGGTTTCGCCGCGGGAACGGTTTACAAATCGGACATGATCGAGTTATCGCACGCCTCGTCTTACTTCTGCCGTGACCCCTCCAAGCCAGACCTGGTGCAGCACCTGGATGAGGATGGTCTACCAGCTGTGGGTGCCAGGGTGCAGCCTGATGATCCTTTCTACTGGTCAGTATCAGTACTCATTTTTTTTATGTTATGATAAGTATACCTACTTATCATCAGGTGATCCGTCTGTTACCATAAGGGAGATACGTTTGTCTCTCTTACCGGAACCGGAACCACATCTTATATGTCAAAATTTGTCCAGCCGTTAGGGCTGTAGGGCGTGCCTAAGATATAGACAAACATACAGCATACATACATACAACATACATTACATACACTCGAAAAACATTACCTTCCTTCTGACTGTCTGGTACAAAAAAGGTTACGGTATCGATTTTTCAAATCCAGAAGGGGAAAGCTTGCAATGTCGGTTTATCAAATCCAGGAGGATATTTTGTTTCTTTTTAACAAATATATGTATCTACGCATATCGCTCCACTAGTATTCCTTGTGTCGCCCTTAACCTGAGAACAAATATGCATCTGTCTCATATCTCTCGTAGAAACCGAATTCCAGTACCAGCTATTACTAATTCATCATCATCTCAACCCATGACGGCCCACTATTGAACACGGGTCTCTTCTCTGAATGAGCTGGTTAAGACCATAGTCTACCATGCTGGCCAAGTGCGGATTGGCAGACTTCACACACCTTTGAGTTGTGCAAACTCCCCGGCCTGCAGGTTTCCGCACGATGTTTTCCTTCACCGTTATAGCCAGTGACATTTAAATGCCTAAAACGCACATAATTCCGAAAAGTCAGAAGTGCGCGCCTTGGGATTCGAACCGGGACCCTCCCGAGTAGGAGGCCGAATTCTTAACCACTAGGCTATCACCGCTGTTACCAATTACAGGAGTATTCTTTATATGAGCATGTACCCTATTCCAGTTACTACGACAGTGAGAGGACCCAGTTCGTGGTGTCCAAGTTCCACGGCAAGGAGGAGGTGTTCGTGGACAGCGTGCGACTCTGCGGAGACTTCTCCCCACGAGCTCCGAAGAAGGCCTGCATCATTATGAGAATACAGGTCTCTCTCACCCCCTCTAATATTTCTTTCTTCCTCCATATTTCTCCCTCTCTCTCTCTTTTTATGCGTGTATGTATCGATATACAAATCAAGAATTCTTATACAATTATTATGAATAAACATAAACATCTTTGAACAACTCGCACACGGCCATCTGACCCCAAACTAAGCGTAAGCTTGTTCTATGATGATCAGATAACTGATAAATATACATATATACTTTTAAATACATACTTAAATAGATATTTTTATTACACACCCAGACACACAGAATAAACATTCCTTTTCATCACAGAAAAGTTTGACCTGGATGAAAATCGAACCCACGACCTCCGGTGTAGTAATCAGGTTCACTAGCCACTAGACCAAGCGGTCTGTCGGTCGGTATACACACATTTTTTATATATCATCGATAAAGAATATTATTTTAACTATAAGCCTCCCTCAAACATACAATAAAATTCAAAGTAACCCAAATAGATTTTTTTCAATAATATACATCCGTCTTTATTATTTTCCTTTTGAATACCTCATAATAAATGAATTCATAGCCTTATTTCGAAAGTAACGAAGTTTGAGTAAACGGTATTGACCGTAAATCAAGTGTAAAGAAAACATTCGACCTCGAATAATGCGTTAGAAACAAGCGGCCGACTGTGAATGTTATTGCTCAAAGCTTTACTATTAATAAACAAAATTTCTCATATTTACCTACGTCTGTTCTCATATTTACCTACTAACGTGTTACTATGACCTTTGTTCTTACCTAGGGTCCGCCCACGGCTTCGCCTGCCTGGTATCTTGATCAAAAGTAGCCTTTATGTTATTTTAGACTACAATCTATCCTTGTGCCCAATTTCATTCAGATCCGTTCAGTAATTAATGCGTGAAGAAAGCATTTATTGTACTAGTAGCATATTAATTCTCTTTTGATTTCGGAAAGATTTTGAACAGGTGGTGCAGCATCTACTGCGATGGAGTTATCATGACACAGCGAAAAGGTATGCGCGAGATCGAACCTCCATAACCGCAGTCGATATCCATCCTTGGCACTACGCACTGTGGGTATCCATCCATTGTGGATATCCCTCCGGTACGGACTAAATGCTTAGCTTCATTATTTCTATTTCGAACCGCGAAGGAATGTCATTTCGATCAAGAATGTACTAGATGTTGCCTTCCTTAGAAATTGAATACAAAATGCTGTCCACTGAATTATAACTTTACGTCTTTGTTCGACTTATAAACGAATTATAAAAGAAGGATTAAAAAAATTTATGTTCAGCATAATTAAACCCCGTTGAACCTATTTGTTAGTAACAAATAATTTTAACATACATTCCTGCATTAGTTGATATAGGTTTCAATAATGAATTAGATACGGGAATAATACGTAAATCCTATAAGTTCCTAAATTGTTACAACATTTTGAAATGATTAAAAAATGTACCGAACATGCATTTCTATCGCGTCAGTGTTACCAGAAGCACTTACAATCAGATACGTCTTCTCGTTTATAGTTTCCTTACATCGAATTGCATGAGATTTATTGATGATGTACGAAATAAATTTACCAACGCCATCAGGATATCTCCGTAAGTAATCTGTTGTACTCGTCAGCCTCGAGAGAGCGATGTATAAAGACGATAGATGGTTTTCTGAGGGTGAGAATGCATTATCCGAAGAATTCTGCAAAAATAATAAATCAGTGCGTTGTAAGTTTTTTAATATCTTTCACCTAACTATACTCAATTGTATAAAAGTAAAGATTACTTTTTCGATAATTTTTAGTATTTATTATTAGTATGAATAAGTAAAACTTACATTGAACAACTTACTTCGTACATCACTATGGCCTTATTCCTTAATGACCATTTCACTTCAACCCATTGATGGCCTAACACTGAGAACAAGTCTTTCCATGAGGGTGACTGGAGCGTACTCCACCACACGCCCTCCAAAGCACGGAAGCGCTCACGACATTTTTGCCACTAGCGGTCACCCATCTTCACACCGCGCCAGCTGTTGTTTAACTTTTTCGATCGCTTACAATGGAAACAAGCCGCCGGGCTACGACTGCATACGCATTTATAACGCAGCACTAGGTCCTTTGTGTGACAAAGACTGCTGTCATGTCACTGCACAGAACACATCACAAGCACCCGTAACCCCAAACCAAATATTTTCCACACAAATACATAGCCAAACATATAGCCTCCAAACAGCCACTAGACTCAAAGTGTATTTAAATACACAGTATATTGAACGTTGTCGAAACTAAACGCGGCAATCGCGAGGACAGTTAAATTTGCATTAGTATAATGGATTCTGCCAAACCCGCAGATATCTGAACATGTTAACAGACAAGTTCGGTCCCAAAGCTCAGGGCACTTACCCGCATGAAATATTCAGGTCCGGTGCTGTGGCCATAATCTCCAACAGCTGTTCAGCTTGATTGATAGCTTCCACGAACCACTCTATATGAGACTAATGTGTGTTTGATGGTAGGTCATCTGAAATGTCGACAGTTTTCTGAGTCAGCCCATGTGAAACTAGTGGAGTTTGTTCTTTTGAATAAATCGATGGAACAAGAGGAATAGTTGTAACTGAGCAAGACAGTGAAAGATTAAATAAATATCTTTGGACAACTCACACACGGCCATCTGACCCCAAACTAAGCGTTAGCTTGCACTATGATGCTCAGACGACCGATAACATACATATATTATTTTAAATACATAACTTTATAAATATTTACACCCAGACTTAAAGAACAAGCATTCCAGCTCATCACAAACATGTTTGACCTGGGTAGGAATCCACGACCTTCGGTGTACAATCAGGTTCACTAACCACTTGACGAACCGGCCTGCCAAAATAGTTAAAATACTCGCCCAGTTTTTTCTTTCCCCCTTTCATTAGACGTACTCTTTCTCGTTCTTCTCCTATCACCCTAATTAAAGGGAGCTGTTGTTGCTGCTATTGCTTCCTCATTTACTGCTTCGCTTCGTTCTTCATATTCCACGGGCTTGCAGATGTTTCAAATCATTCGCGACAACAACCTGGTGTTGATAAAGTCCATAGGCGCTAGTGATCTCCTATCCTCATGTGATCTACCTGCTCGTTAGTTCTTTATTGGGCAAAGATAGTGTAGCAAGAGATGGTAATAATTATTATAACTAGGGTCCGCCCGTGGATTCGCCCGTATGGTGTGTTGATTAAAAGTAGTCTATATGCTGTACCAGACCCTAATCTATCTCTGTACCAAATTTCATTTAAATCCATTTAGTAATTTTTGCGTGAAGGAGTAACTTCCATCTATCCATCCCCACAAAATATCGCATCTATTACATTAGCAGCACTCTGATATTAGACTACCCCCAATAAATTACATGCGAGCATGAGCATGATCTGCAATCACATGAAGATGTTAAAAACCAACAAAAACTCCCCCACATCCATGACACTATCGTAACAAAATAAATTGCAATTTTATTCCAACAAAATATCATACGTACGCTTTTATTCGTAATAGAACACAAAGTGATATATCTGTCTTTTTCCCTGATTGAATTCTGCACGGATGGTCCACTGTAAATTAAATAAGATTGTCATCAGACCAAAAAATAGGTACGTGTGTTCGGAGCAAATCGAATTTCGAGCGTTTCCGAACGATAAAAACTGATACGAAAAAACGAATTCATTCTCGCTTTCGTTGTATTTTCGAACAATAAAACAAATAGGAGTCCCGTATGTTAGAGAGAATTGTGGGCACAGACAAACGGCCAATTTCGTTTCGCACGATTTCTTCACCTTTACCAGTGTACGGTAAACAAAGTAAACGTGTTGAGATTACAGGATTTACTGCTACATTATAATCAACTGATGACTCTGCCGCCATTACATGTTTTCATGGAAACAACCGACAAATGAGCAGGCGATCATCTTCATCACAAGTGGGTTTGTAGTCAAGAATCAACTTATAGTATGTAAAAAAATGGTCACTTGCGCCAAAAGGTAAGTAAAATTTCATTAATGCTTCTGTGCTCCGGAGAGCACGTAAAGTAAGCGATAGTGCTTTTTATCGTTCGATAGCTGTCGCTAAATTTCGTCGGTCGCCTTCGGGCTGCATAAAATAATTCAGACGCTTGTATTTGTTGTTTATGTTCTATAGTAGACCATAAGTTTTCAGTGAAGCCCGTCACGCTTCGACGCCTACCAAACTTTTGCTTTTAGCCGTCAAACAACTTCAAATGTCTGGGGGGAATTTAAAACAAACTCTTTTTCCTGGGCTTATTAATTCTGGACTTATCGTACCGCAATAATATCCTGCCATTAATGTTATTGGTGTGCATTGGGGTAACCAGTTCTATCATGTAGTTCCGTCTACTCGTTTGGCCATAACGCCACCCTAGAAAAACGAAACCGAACGAACCCAAACCCGAGAGAACCAAACATCGGGCCCATGTCTGCCTGCATAAAGAATTCAACCCGGGACTTTCTATTTCACAGACAGAGCTACTACCAAATTTTCCATAATGTCCATAATAACATAAATGTCCATAACACCTTAAAATACAAATAAAACATAACATACAGACAAAACTTCGCCTAAGGCCTAAGTTAGAACAAAACGTATCATGTCATTGCATTAATTCCCATACAATTTATAATCGGGTTGATACCGACGCTGACCGCAAGTCATATGAATCTTGCGGGCAGACATACAGAGCACAGCTCTCGTAGAAACGGCACTGGTTCTTCTATGATTTCACGCACCGGTTTTATAAACCTCTGCACCTTAATTGGGGTCATGTCCAATTAAATTCACATTACGTTTTGCTATTAGTGTTGTAAAAATAATAATAAACACTTCCAGTTTTTATTGTCTATGATAAAGCGAATGTTTAAGCGACTCATTCGCCGTTTTTTCTCTTTAAACAGATTTTTAAGACGATGAAAGATTTAAATACACCTGCGCCTATCGATAAAATACTTATACCTATGAATTTAATTCAATATTGACCCACTACTGAGCACAGGATTCTCCTCGTGACTGAGGAGTGTTCTCCAGCACTATACTTTAATCTTTTTTTTCCAGACTCCAAAAAATGAGAGAGACACTCTTTTTTCGACTTATTTTTACGTGTGCTACTATCTCAATGTGGGCAATTCCTGACCTGCTCAGATTTTAATCAATAAAGAATTTTTCAAATCGGCCCACTATTTTCAGATCCTATTCTCATCAAACAAATAAATAGATTTTCTTTGCAATAATAGTGTAGAAACCGTTATTTAGCAAAATAATTAAATTTAATTAATACTTTAATTCCACTGAATTTATTGATCATATTCTCATTGTATAACTTGTCGAATATAAAGTTGAAACTTTGTAATAATTTTTTTGGGTAATTTCTGTGAGTTTGTCCACTCTACAAGACAGAATAGCTCACGACCGCTAAACAAAGATACGTATATCACTGGTGCTACCTACACAAACCAGAATTATCCCGCATCTTTTGTTTGTTCTGCATAATTGCAGCCGTACCCTCGTATAAATCTCCAAGAACTGGTTATTAAGACAGCTACAGGTGTCTACTGGTAAATTAATCCCTCCAAATTATATAGTAAGTTGAAATTGTGCGAAATTCAAGTACTTAATATGTGGTCGGAAAATAATAACAGTCTCAAAACTTGTTAATTATGATGTGAGGCTCCGTAATCTGTATAATCTTATATATCTTATGTATAATATAATAATCTTATATATAATCCTATACTCTCGATGTATTTGACGAGTCGTATCTTATCATCATTGTTACCCATAACTGTCCTATTACTGGGCTCGGGT